>OMNW01032986.1:55759-69161 GCA_900303245.1 Selene dorsalis
AACAGGATAAATTGACGGCTATATGTCACATAAGGAAAAGGACCTTATCTTATCATTTATCTTCAAAGCTTTATTTTTTAACTGCTGTATAGAAGCTTTCTGTAGAAATTAACTACAATGCTGGTAAAAACACAAATTACAATATTTTACTATAAAAGTGTCTCAACATAGAGTTTTCAGTAAAAGGTTGAATACATGATTATTGCGTTAACTGGAGTAACAGTCCATTAAGGTTTTTCTTGTGTTTGAGGGTTTAACTACCTCCTCCAGTGATGGTGTGACACGTCGACACGTCTACAACATGATGGCCTCAGTAAAGCCATTTTGATTTTCTAGAGTGAGAGGCTATAAAATATAATTACAACATGTTTTACTATTAACTTCAAGACAGAGTCACAACAGCCAAAGCAATTTCATGCTGCCTGTAAAAACAGTATTCAACAAGAGGGGAAGGCAGAGTCATGGTTGAGTGGCAGAGGAGCGTGAGTGAGGTGTTGATGGCCCTCTGTGGGTTAACCAGACCAAACCAGACACATGCACTGTATATCTTAACTAGACAAATCTATTTCAGACACATATTAGATAAATATTTATATGCCATAAACTGTATCAATAAATCCCAAGGGGAGGGGAGGCTATTCCACACCATGTCAATAACTGATTTCACCAGCAGATAATCATTTCTCTCTCAATGGTGGAGCTTGATATGACGTCGATACCTGCTGTCAAGGTTCATTTTGGCCATAGGAGTTACAAAGAGCATCACTGAGAGGATATGGCACCCCTCTATTCAGCCTCATTGATTGGTAGGCAGCGTGTTAGTGGGGGGAGAAGAACCGATTGTCATGTCTTATGTCTTATGTTGTGCACTGTATTAAGGTGGAGGGAGACCGTGGAGGGTCTACAGCTCCATTTGACCGCAGTGTTACAGAGGACACATGGGACTCAGGCCTTTTAATTGTCTCATTGAGACCTGGCTGCATACAAGTAGCCATGATACACAGGAGGGGGAGTGCAGAGGAGGGCAACTGCACAACAGTGCTCTGATACGAGGAACATATACAATCAGTCAGGATAAAGATCTCACCCTTGGCGGTGTGAAAGGGGGAAGTGAGCAGCGCTCAGGAAAAATCAATACGGAACCGCTCATTTTGGAGGGACATGTGTGTCACAGTCAATAGGAGTTAATAGGCTGGGTTGTTCAGTGAAGACAGGCGGCTTGGGAGAGCAGCCCACTCTGACAGCTTAATACATACTGAATGGCAAGCTGGTTGCATGTAACAGTCACTATGGACACATCAAGTGTGGAATGGAACCTGATGGGCGCAGGCAAAAGTTAATTATAGAATAGAGCTGAAGGTCTTACACACAGAAGTACAGAATTACCCATCCAGTAATCAGAACAGACGCAAGCTGCTGACCCACAGACGTACACACACACACACACAACACTTATTCTCTATTATTGACTATGAATATGCACTGTGGAGGAAAGTTTGTTTAATACTGTCATTATGATTCAAATTGCAAACCAGTTATTTGGTCATTTCTTCAAGGATTTTACAGAGTTTTTCCTGTGTATTTGTCCTTAAAGAGACAATGACTGAGTTAATCAAGATGAAAAAAAAATATTTTAAAAAAGTACAATCAATTAGCCAAAATTACAAGAACACATCTACTGAACATTTTTGGGAACAAAGACATCAAACTCAATTAGTTTGAAAATTAAAAAGTAAACTCCTATTTTCCCTCACATTAAAATGACCAAACATGTAAATATAAGTAAAACATTTCACCTGATAATAAGGTATGTCATTTTTCTATTTTTCAAGCTACAGATTTATTTACCTCAATGCTTACAATGGCAAAAGAAAAGCTATCAATGCGACTTCATTTAGATTTTATTTCAAGTAATGTTTTATTGATTAAAATATTGCATATTATCATACTTGCATGTTTACTCTGAGATCTGACATTCATAAAGAGTTTTGAATTTCAGAGTTGAGCTTTTCTAACCACTCTGGTGATTTTATATTTTGGAGTGTGTTGCAAACACCTGTACTGCATGCTGCAATAGTGAAGTTTATGAAAATGTATACCTGCACGCTGCAATTAAGTTGTCTAAAAAGAAGACGCTGCATCTATATTATGTGATATTAAAGACATTTTTTCCCATTCATCCAAATAGATTCTTAATTTCTAACCTGCATTATAACGTCTAGATGATGGAGATGACTCCACACGAACACTTCACTGAGTACTTCTGTGTGTTTCGGTGCACACATGGGGGGGGGCGCAGAAGCAAGAGATAACAGCTAAATTGTGCTCACCTGAGGGCTTTTTCACATCATGTGTAGATCTCTTCCCTGCTCTAATTAATCAGCGTTGTACCAACAGGCTCATCACAGGTTAATTGGCTCAGAGGACGGGTGCGGGACCTTGTGGCAAAACAAACAGAAACACATTTTCCAGAGTGGTGAAACATATTTTGCCTTCAACTGAACAAGATCCAGATGAGCCAAACACAGGGAAATGGCTAATAATAACTTAATTAATTGGGGTCTGCGGGTCACACTGTTTGGTTCCATAAAGAAGGATTCTCCTCTTAATTAGTACCCATTAAGACCTAATTTGGATTATCATCATCTCTTAATTTTATCCAGCTAATTAATAATTAATTACAATTTCAGTATACAGTAGAGTTCAAATGATCTGCTACATTTTATTTTATAAATGACAGGACAGCTGCATGTCACGGGTTAATTCTGAGAGACATTCACAAGTGAGTCTAAACTGCCACTCACGTCTGAGTGAGTTTGTAGTAAGTGATGCCTAGAAAAGTTGTTGCAAGAACACACAGGGTTCAGGATTAAAAATGAGGAAATATCAAATTCAGTTAGACTCTTTTAGCAATGGTTAGGACTCAGGGAAGGAGAGGTGAAGCAGGCAGACTCTAGTGAGGAAGAGTGAGAAGAGAAGTAAAAGGGTCCTGGCTCCAATTGACATTTCAATAAGTGGAACACAGCGTTAGCAATCCATTCCCAACTTTTCTGAAACAATTATTGAGATGGCACCTCCAGGCGATGTGTGTTCCTGGTCCCCGGAGCCCTGCTGGCTGAAACAGTAATTGACTAAATTGTAGAACACATCGGGGCCATTTACAAATTTGCCAAAAATGAATCGTTTAAAATGAAATGAGGGTGACTCTCAAATTAGCAAGGAGTATGATTGAGATGTGGCTCTGGGAATTAAGAAGCATGATTTAGAGCTCTGCAGAAAGGAGCATCTGTGAATAGTCCAGTGTTACTCACCACCCTGCTCTGACTCGTATTTAAATATCACTGTGGTTTAACAGATGCTCAGTAAAACGCTACAATTCATATTTAAATGATTGACAATTCATATACATAGACAGATAGATGGACAGAGAGATAGAGAGAGAGATATACAGACAGACGATAGATAGATAGATAGATAGATAGATAGATAGATAGATAGATAGATAGATAGATAGATAGATAGATAGATAGATAGATAGATAGATAGATAGATAGATAGATAGATATGATGTCTGCTCTCTTAAATAAATATGTATATGTATCAATAAATGCATTTTCTCAGCTCAACAATCAAAATATATAAAACATATATTTTGATTGTTGAGCTGCAAAACAAATCATGAAAACTGCTGAGCTGTATAACACTGAGCCAAAACACTGTGAAGAAATGTAACATTCAACCACACAGTAGACTGTATTGTAAGAGGAAGTGACTTCAGGCTTGAGTGGAGTAATTGCAGCCCAAGAAACAGTTCCTTAGCTAAAAATAATATTTTTTCTCTTAGTGCAGTGTGATAAATTACACAACACAGATCTCATTGGTTTAAACATATTGTGCTGCAAGGTGTTTGGGAAACTGATCTTAGCTACATTTTATAAAGGTGTACTCATTTCTGAAAAACACCAGCAAATTACTCTGACTGTTAAGGGCCTGACAGTTTTGATTGATTGTTGTGCAGACACTGTGTTGATTGTTGCCTGTTGTGCCATTCCTGTGGCTCCCAGCAGCCACTGCTTTCATCTCACCCTAAACTCTTCCAGCCAGTGATGAGTAATTACTAAGTTCATTAGCCACGCTAGTGGCCTAGAGATTTATTAAAACAAGATTTGCCATCAACTCTCTTGACTGCCTTTAAATATCTTAACCGACTACATTTGGCACTGGGCAATTATACCTTTTCTGTTAATGACTTTACAGGTGAAACAGCCAAAATAACAAATTAAGGGAAAAAATGGGCTGCTAGTTAAGATTAAATTGGAAACATTACAATACAATTACAAAATAAACTGTTTAAACTCTTGGAAACTAATTTTCATAACTGTACTGTAGACAGTCCCTGGGAAACATGAGCTGGCATTCAAATATTCTGGTCAGATCAGGATTTGATGTCATTATATTGCCTCAGCTAATTCACTACCAGGTGTAACATATCTTTTATAACAGATTAATCTGCTGAATTGTTTTGTTATCTCTGCCAGGAGGTCATCTGTTTGTTTATTCTGCTAGATAATGTAAAAAGCTCTGTATGATGATTTGCACCATATTTGGTCCAGGAAACGTTCTCACATCCAGGAAACGTTCTCACATTTCTATCAGATTGTGAAATAAAGCAATTTAAAATGTCAGTTTCTCAGAAAACATTGATGTAAATTTAACTGTAACTCATGGTGCTGAGATCTGAGTTTGCAAATGATTTGGTAAGGTAAAATGCTGTATCCACATTATTGTAGCATTTAGGTTAACTCAGATCAGACTTTCCTTCAACATAACAAATAAAATTACACAAAACAACGAGACAATTCACGTTCACATCTCGCACTACTTCCTTGTTCTGAACAGTTTTCATATCATATGATCATATAATCTTTAAGTTTAGTCAGGTCAAGTACAGTCAGATCACACACACAAAAAAATGTGTTTAGAATTTAGACACAGTCAGTTAGAGGCTACAGTCAGTGATGTACTGCTAATAAAACTAAAGATCTCATGACTGTGTGATTTGAAAAGATTTAAAAAGGCCCTAAATCAAACTGAAAAGAACAACACTATCTGTTGTCATGGTTGTTTAAACGTAAAATCTATAAAACTTAATTGAACCCTAAATTGAATTCAAGTTCAAGTTCCTTTCTCCCCAAAAAATAAGGGATGGAGAGCCCACCATCAGCGCCACGTTTTTTCAAACCATGCACACCAAAAAAAGAAAAACTATTGATGAACACCAGAATGACTGAAAAGCAAATAACATCTCAGTAAAGACACAATTACCCAAACTGTCTTTCAGCAAGGGACCATTCCTCCACAACTGGTCTGAAGTGAAAGAGCCACAAGCTATCTTAGTGCAATGTCCAAGTAATTTTTCTTTAATAGGAAAATTGTTACTTATTGATCTGTACTTTGTAAAGCCTTCCAGCAATGCTCCAATCACCACAGCTGTCAAAACCATGGAAATACACTCTGTTCCTTTGTGATTTGATGGCACAGTGATTCCCATTACTGGCACATTTCCAATGTTAATTACCGGCAACATAACATCCTCTCCTTCAAAAGAGTCTCGCCCAGACCACTAGTGTCCCACCAAAGGACAGCGGGGGGCAAGAGTGATGGGGCAAGTGTGGCGATACCATGCTTTGGCTGTCTAGAGCTCGTGTTGAATCTGTGCACCACTGAGTCTGGCCATTAGGCAGCATGATGGGCTTTTCTTTTCCAGACCATTTCCCTTGGTCAAAATAGCATAAAAACACCATTTTGGTTCAATAGCAAAGACTTCAACTGAATAATCACAAGGGTGAAACTGTAACTATTACAGAGGCACCTCTGGGATAACCATACATAACAGGGGTGTCAAAAACACTGTAGGTTTTCTGGAGGGCAAAGTGTTTAAAGTGTACGCTGTTGGCTCTTGCTCCAACATCTGCTTTTAATTACTCAATTAGCGCAATCATTTAGTCTCCTTGACATTCATCCAAATGGCAAATCATAGCCGGAAGTTGTTCAGTTCAAACAGAGCGTTAAGAAGAGTCATGAAAAATGCATACACAATAATGTATATGGATACTTAACTAATTGAACCAATTAAAGGGAGGAGAAGTGGTTCGAGTGAGAACAGTGCCGACATTGCCCTCCGGGAAGAAGCTTTGACACCTCTGATCTACAGCCGCCCCTCTCCCTATTCACAGACCCCGGCCTGAGGTCATATTTCAGCAGACAAAAGGTTTTTGATTTCAGTCAAACAGCAACAATGAACCAAAAATGTAAAAGCCATGCAGATTGAAGGTGCTCAGATGAGCCATTATAGTATTAAGTAATAGCATTTCCAGATACCTAAGAAGAATTACATGGTATTTAAAGAGCTAAATGTGTCCTCAGATGAGGCAGAAAAACACTTGCAGGATTTCTTAATGTACATTAAGTTCAAATCTGGCCTTGGTCTCTATGGGATCTGATGCCTTTGCTGCAATTGTACTGAGATCCCAAAACTCATTACTTTGATTAAAGTATAAAGTTCTCTTTGTTTGTACTTTAAGGACTTTTGTTTGTGCTTTAAGTAACAAAAAGAGACCTCTGTGAGATGTGAATATTTTATTTTTCAGCACAAACATACCAACAGATCAACCTCAGGGTTAAATGAATATCTGCTCAGTTTAAGACAAGCCAGCCCACCTCCTTCCAAAGTTAAACCAATGCAATCCCCCCACCACAAAAAAGAATGATTGTACCCCTGCGGTGGTGATTTCCTGCATGCTATGGATGCATAAATAAACATAGGCATAAATACACAGAGGACACTGACTGAGACTAGCTGGCCAAGTGG
Organism: Selene dorsalis; assembly: GCA_900303245.1. Taxonomy (NCBI): domain Eukaryota; kingdom Metazoa; phylum Chordata; class Actinopteri; order Carangiformes; family Carangidae; genus Selene; species Selene dorsalis. Next base: position 62,631 of record OMNW01032986.1, read on the forward strand.
GGCAGCTGTTATTAAAAGGGCTATTTATCACTGTCACCCCTCTCAGGTTCCATCCCTCTCTGCCCTCCAGCGATGTCACTAGGCCGCACAGGAACAATGTGGCTCATCCAACCAAACCCACCCCCTCTATCATACATACACAAACGCATGCAAACGCACACACACTCATGGTCACAGATACATGCACACAAAGTAAATATGTACCGCTATAACAGCTTGCATGTATGTATACTGCGTGCAGAAACCGGACATAAACCTCTCTTTTGATGACTTGGCTGAAACAAACACAAAAACAGGAAGCATTGTTCCTTTCGATTTTTGTCAAATATCTACAACACAGCTTCACTGCACACACCGTTCATTTTCCGCTCTGTTACTTTATTGATTGTGGCCACAATTATCCACTTTTCTGAAACACTGCATTAAGTGAATTCCCCCTTTGTTGGACAATAAGTACAGAAGGTTGGCTAAGTCATGCTATTCCTCAGCCTAAGGGGACAGACTACTTCTCCTGTACCCTCATCATCATTAGCAAGCCCAGATAAAAACACACCTCAATTAGTCCACCTCTTCAGGGGGAGGCACGTCAAGTAAAGCGGTTGCTTCCAAATGACCTATGCCATAACTTCACTTACAGCAGCTAATGCCATGTCCAAAGTGAAGGCCGAAGATTACACTATTGAACACTCACCCAGTGGTTAATGGATGCAGCATTCGAAGAGAGGCTTTAATTAAATTAAACCTCTAAATTTTCAGTTGCTGCCTTGCAGTAAAAGTTGGAAAATACTATAGGTATACCAAAGTCTCTCAGACTTCGACATATAGATGTACAGTCAGCGAGGGTGGGAATGAATGTGCTACAAGCGTTTCACTTTAAAAAAAAAAAAAAAGAAAGAAAGAAAAAGAAACAGGACACACAGGAAGTAGGCTAAACAAGTATTAAAGTACTAAGTGGAGAAGGGGCAGGACTAAATAAACTCTCCTTTATACATACAAAGCTGTATGACTAAAGTGCTTTAAATGTGTTATACATTACTCACATGTTTGAAATAAAGCATTCATTCACTCACTTTCCCATTGACTAAATGCATAATATAATGCATAAAAATAAAAAGTAACGTTAGAAAATAAACTGCATCTTTGAAAGTCTTGTGTGATCTGAACAAAAGTAGGAGAAGTAGCAGATGCTTTCATTTGAAGAAGGGTTGTAGCGCCTTTTTTACTGTGTCTTGATAAATTACTTTGATGGTAAATCAATTATAATATTTACAGCTTTTTTGTGTTGATCAACTAATCAATTAATATGCATTTGGGATTTCTTGTATACATCTGCCAAGCACCAACCAGCTTTTAAATTCAGAACTTGCTCTTTTTCTTTCATCGAAGCACAAGCAGTCTACACCATCTATAAACCCCCTCACACACGGCAATCCAGTCACAATTAATGAAGTGCTTACTTAACCAATTTAAATCCTTAATTCCGATTAATTCAACATAATAGCCACCCTTCTCTGCCTGAATTAACAACACTCTGGCAGAAACCTGCAAATCTCTGCAGGCCAGAAAGAGTCAACCCAGCAAATTCCATATTCTTTGATAAATATGTAACAGTATGTATATCACTGTTAAAATGCATAACCCTCATGTAAGACCCCTATCAAGTCTGCTTTACACCTGTATTACATTTCCCCCTCAATCAGCAGCTTTTCTGAGACACCGGCCTCCCACGAGGAGCAGAAACCATTACAAGGGACTGCAGCTCATTTGCAGAAAGATTGGAGATCACACTGCATCAAAAAGTATGTGAAGCATTTCTGAGAACAAAATTGATTTATTCCATTTCTGTGTTTGTATGCAGCATCAGTATTAGTGTATTTAATGTAAATCTCCAGTCTGGAATTGAGTTGCTGCGTAGGCTGCTGCTTATGGTGCAAGTAAAAAGCGCGGAAATCGAATAACACAAGGAGCCTGTTCTGGAGCGAAACTTGGATGTATGCAGTATTTCTTAACATATAAGACATTCTGCTATGCAGTATATGAAATGTAGCCAATTACATCGATCAAACAAAAGCATACATTATGCCCCCCATTCAGATCCACTGATGCTGCTTGTTTAAGTTGCAAAGACATTAGGGCTGTTCTTTGGTGAAAGGAAGAAGCATAAACAAATAAATAAATATTTCGGAGTATTTCAATTTTGACTTAGGAAAAACAGATCAAGCGGTGCCTGTGGCTAGAGGAGCCTGACTGCATGCTCGTGGGGGGTAAAAGACAGCCTGGGGGGTGTGGAGGGCGTCTGTTTTTTAATGAGCTGAAACTTTAAATACTGCATAATATATAATAAAAATGGATAGTTCATTTAACTCTCCCGATAAGTCGTGGAAAAACTATTAAAATCCATTACTCTCTTAATGTCAATAGAGTAAGCATTAAGTATGAATGAAGTGAACATGATGCCACATCATCAACGAGAAAGAAAAACAAAGCAATAATCAACTTGAACTGGAAGAAAAAAGGCATTTGGGTATCAAGTTAAATGCACAAGCTTAAGGGCATCAACTAAACACAGGATAAGCACTGAAATTATATATTAAACTATATAAATTTAGATCTACTCCATGAATACAAAATTAGCATTTTTATCACACTTTTAATGCGGAGAGACCTTGGTGAAACTGTCCAGCGCTGCTACTCATTGAAACTCAGTCCTAATGTCAGCTGGGAGTGGTCTTGGTGAAGAAGAGCAAGAAAAGATGAGTGACAGACATTTCAGCCACCCACTGACAGTAGCTTTGGCAACACTGATTGGCACAGCAGGCATACTCTTTCAACACTTCCCTCCCCCTACACATACATATACAAGATGTCATTAAGATAAAGAAGCAAAGGCAAATATAAAGAAAAGAGTTACAATGACCCTCGTCATCCCTTGGGTGAAGGAATACACCCTAATAGATTTTTAATGGCTTCAGAAGCCTATCCCCCCCAAAAGACAAATATCCCATATGTCACTGACAAGAGGTCAGCAATTACCAACTACTGAAAACATCTTTTAACAATTATAAAACAAAATGTCTGATGTACCCAACACCGCCTAATTAACATATACAAGTATTTCTTGAATAATACTCTTCATGCTCATATGTCTGCAACCTGAGATGTTTCTAGTTGAAAAGTAATGAGCTACATGTTTCAGTTGTCACATTGCAATTTTAAAGAAATTGGCATTTCACAAAGAAGGCTGTGACAATGTTGGCTGACACCTCTGCATTAAGATACAATTCCAGTGTGATCCTTAAAGTGATCTGAGTGATGGCTCTTGTACCCCCGCTGCTCACGGAGCAAGCACGGAGATGGAGCTGGTGGCCAATCCAGAGGCTTAATAACGATAACCTCACCAGCATTAGCTGCAGGGGTTGTTCACACAATAATTGTTTCTGCCAAGCCATATATCTATATGACAGAGAAAAAACTGCTGTGACTTTCCTGCTTAATAATTGATTGAACAATTGTCTACATCAACTGTTTCAAAGATATCAACATGGTTTGTAGTATTTTTTTTTTTAACTGAAGAAACTGAGAACGTATTAGCCAATTAGAAGATAATTACAAGTCTCTGCGAGTTGATTAGCAATTTCACTGTTGAACATTAACAATTTACGGCCAGACTACACTCAATTTCAGCACTTGTTTTGCTTTACTTACCTAAATTCCAAACAGAGTATTTAAAGATTTCACCTTGACAAAACTTATTACAGCTCTAGCATGCAATTAAACTCACCAAACAGGCAGTAATTATTTGTTCATTACCACATTAGATATGTGTTGGTTAATTTACATTCTTCAATACGGGACTAGACTATCACGCCTATTAAAAGGCATCAATCTCTTCATCAAAAGCAGATATATTTTATTGATTTACATAAGATCATTTGCTGTCCCAATAACTGTAGACCTGCACTGGTGGTGGAAGAGGTTCGATGTGTAATGCTAAGCCTTTGCCTGAGCTGAAGGGGTGCCCTCCCCTGCAGTTTAGAGTGACTCAAAGGTGAGGCACTGAAAACAAATACAATGTACTTGCCTGCTCCACAGTTTAGATTTCACTGATTCGGATCATCCCGTAATAGCCACACACAAAGCTGCAGTCAGCTGCAACCCCATGCAATTGTGTCTGGCTGTACGGTGGTATCAATGCATCTGGTGGGTCAAAGGGTCAATGAGTAATTAAGACATGGTTGCCTGAGCATTCCCCATGCACACTTTCAGTCCTGATGAAAGGCTGGAAATGAAAGGAGGAGGATTTAAGTGCAGCCTGATACTATGGATCAGATTTCCATAAGTGTGTCTAAATGTTCCTTGTTCAAAGCAATTAGTATGATTACGAGATAGTGGGGTGTCATCACGCTGTTTAAAGGGATTTTACACATGAATTCTGCATCAGGTGTAAAAATTTTGAGGATACGTAAAAGGTTACATCGATTATATATATAAACATATTTATACTTTTTTAAATGAGATCTGCAAATTGCCGTAACTTTGGAGATTTTTAACGTGTATTAAATGTCTGAGTTGACAATTAGAGACAAATTTGGGGGTTGATGTGGTGATGGTGTGATCAAAGTGTTACTAGAGCTACAAATGTATCTTAACACTGTGATTAATAATATTTAGTTATAAGTCTTTTATATCAAATTGTCCGTTGAAATATAATTGCTCTTGCTGAGAGGGTGCAAGTGTTGGGAAACGCGGGAAGCTGTACATTACAAAGAGCATGTAGGTGGATCTCATGGCCTTCAAGTGCAAATAAGGTCAAAAGGTGTATTGATTTACATGTACAACAAGAAATTATTCGTTCAGTTTCATTGTTGCTAAAAATGAAGAGGCCAAGGCCAGAAAATTGAGGTCGCTGATAAATGCTATTAGTAGGAGATGCTGAGGGGTGAAGAAATCAATATGGCAGTTTGTCAAGCTGCCTCTCGTAGGGAGCAGGACTCTGCAGAAGAGGTAAGAGTGCCCTGTCAGCAAAGCACATTACTAGAAATCAAAGGCCAGAGAAGGCCTGAAGGAAGGGATGTAGATGTCTCTTTACAAAGGGCATTCTTTTGTAATTAAAACCTATTTTATCAGACCTGTCTTGTCACTGTTTTTTCCTCTAACACTATTGACTATCTGTTGCATGGAGAGTGATCACTAATTCACCTTCAAGTAAATGAGCTGTGGTAATTTAGATTCCTGTTTGTCACACAAAATGAAGCCATGCCAAACAAATAATTCCTTTTAAGACCTTGACTATCTTTAATGTCCATCATATTTATCAACATTCTCAAGTTGAAGTGGTTGAAAAACAACCTGTACTGTCATTCTTTATACTAATATTTGCTGCAATAAAAAACTTAAAACAAAGGTTTTAAAAACACATGTTTACCACAGGCAGTAAATGAAGGAGGGACTGTGTCATACAGTCCATTCTTTGAGAAATCCTACACTTTCCATTAAATTTTAATGGAAAGTTAGCTTTCTGAATAAACACTGCCAGTATTGTATGTCAGTGCAATAACAGGCATAACTGACTCCTCTATTGCAACTTTACATTTTTAATTATTAAACAAATGAACACAATAGGAGCAGGAGACACTGGGTGGCACTTTTGTCAACAGATCATCACCTGGGAGACACGTTGTAAATACACCTGCTACTTATTTTGCACCCTCTTCAGGATGCATTCAAAATATTGTTTAATACTGTGCGCCTTCATCTTCTTTGTAGGCGAAATAGACTGTGACAGGTCCAACACTTGTCTGCACAGTTTCTGCAGCTCCCACAACCATCCAGCAACCAATGCCATAGGCCAAACAGGGGATGCCTGCAATACAAAGTACACAGAGTTAGCTGTGTCTGCAATGTGTTCATAATGAAAATTATAATGAGCAAAAGAGTGGACATTAAATATATTTACTGACCCAGATTAATCACTTTCAGCATGGTGAAAAACCTGTCCTCAAAGTCCAGGTTCTGTGGAGGTGCTTTGGTACAGTGGTATTTTATAAAGGGGAAACAGCCTGTTCTCAGTATCTGGTAGTTAGCTCCCTGAACGCTCCAGTTGAAGTTGGACAGTCCAAACTGGTCGTTGTGGACCGAGCTGTAACGGACACAGTATGAGGTCCAGGGCGGAAGTTTCCGCTGCAGCAGGTGGCAGGTCAGCACCTCAGAGGCAGGCGGCCGAGGGACAGCCCGGCCAAACGTGCTGGGAAACAAGGCGACCTTAAGAAAGGTGCTGTGTATCTTCTTCAAAAACTCCTTCAGGACTGGTGCAAAACGTGCTGAACGCATCGCTGTTCTTTGTATTTGCTCACCGGCGCTGCACGTAAACGCCTCTCCAACAAGCCATAGTTAAAACATTCATTAAATCAGCTTTTATGCAACTTGCCATTCATTGCTCTTAAAAGAGGATTACGATGCTCAACACAGTGCAAATTACATTGGAAACACATGTGAGGGTGCGTTAGCAAACAGGACCGCCCCCCCCCCCCC
>OMNW01032986.1:69181-84286 GCA_900303245.1 Selene dorsalis
CCTGGCCAGAACTCCGCTCACGGGACGCACCGGGGGGAGAGTCACTGTTGATGCACTACACTGCTATTGGTAATGTCATACAACTTCAAGTCAAAAAACCCGAACTATCCCTTTAAGCAGCTCAGAGACCTGAGAAGAGACTAGTCTCCTTCGCTGCAGCGGTGTTGTGCTTCTCGCTGCTCTTCCTCTGACCTGGTTCTCCAGCTTCAGTCATCCGGTTGGAAACGTAGTCCTGCTGCACAGTTGTTCCTCCTTCGACACTACTACCTGCATTTATACAGCGTGGAATCACTGTTCACCCACTCCCCGTGTCTCCTGAGGTGTTTAGACTCTATGGTGTCCTCAGCTCAGGCCACTCTATAAAACTAGAAAAGGTGAAAATAAAATTTAGCTTCAGTTATTTACAGTTCCTAAGCAATTCACATGTGAACTAGTTATATCACAAAAACATGTTGCTCGGTTTGGCGTTGTTTTGTGAAATTCCCCCCTGCACAGAAGCCAGCTATAATAAGTGTCCTCCACTAAGCACCAAATATAAGATCTGTAACCCACTGTCTAAGTATTTAGGCTTATGAGTTGTGCATGAATGTCAAAAATAAATAACTTCCCACTTTAGATTAGAAAGGGTATGCACTGATGGCAATGGAAATGATCAAATACCATTCAGTAATTTCAGTAATTACCCTGAGATATGTTGTACTTCAGGTGCATCTCGCTCTCTCTGGATGTAGAGTTGCAGGAAGAATTGGTGAAATCCAAGCCTTTAACTTTCCAAGCCAGGCCGTTGATGAGGTAAAAAGACATCCTATTTACTAATGTTAAACTCAGTGTGTATATTTATTACAAAATATTCACATGCAACTGCTGCAGTAAAAATAAGTACAATATTAACAATAAGGAAAGAAACAGACATGAAAATTACAACGACTTTACAGCAGGTTCAAACTCTAGTTAGTTAACATATCACTGTACTCAACACAATAAGGGATGTCAGAAAACACACTTTCCCACTAGAAGCTTGTCAGAGAAGTAAGACATAAATACAGCCAAACCTACTAAAGGAATCAGATTATAGCCAGCATCAATCACTTTCCCAATGGGCCACAGTCAGGTGTGGCCACAGGTTTGCAGATGCAATGTATTGTGGAAATTCTTAGCATCTCTTGTAGTTTTTATCTGACCATGAAGTTAGGATACTGTGCACTGCAAAATGAAACAGCCTTTTATGCAGTGTATGTATGAGCACTCCAGCTCACTCCCTTGTGGAATAAAGCATAGTTTACTGTCTGTATGAGGACAGTACACTCACACTGTTGAAAGAGATCACAAAAACAGTTCTTTATAAAACCACATGGCAGACTCTGACATTGTTTTTCAAGTATTTATTTGGCAATTTCTGTTTCCACAAAATCAATTCATCTCCAGGGTTCACATATTCACAACGTACTCTGACGTGAAAACTGGCAAACACATGATGACTTAACTTGGTGCCAGTAAGGAAATCGGTAAAGTAGCTGTTTAAGCAGCAGGTTTATCCTTCACTGCTCGCAGCTTGTTTTGAACAGTCATCTGCAGCACATCCTCTATGTCCTTGATCAGCTCCTTTGAAAAACAAACAAAACAAAGTGAATTTAAATTGCTACTACTACTCACTGTTAGTCCATGTGACCACATTCTTTCATTTAAATATTCAGTCGTGCTATTATGATAAATTTCTACAAATTACATGGTTACACTTTCTTCAGAAGCAACATAGCTGCTTCACTGAACATGCAAGTTTCATGATATAGATGAGGAGAGATCATTAAGTCGTTAATGTGGTACCTTGAAATTGGTTTCTCCTTGCATCTTAGTGGACGATATTTCCTGATGAATGACTGACAGATTCTGTGCAAAGGTCACTAGAGCTCCCTGGAGGTCCGCAGAGACTGTACTATTAACGACACCCCAAACAAACGAGTTTACTAATGATCCCCATGTTGCCAGCTAAGAAACAATCACCTTGTTCATCTGATGATGGTGGTTAAATGAAACTTTCAGCAGACAACATCTTCAGTCTTAGGGGGGGATGAGCACAGCTTGATTTAACTTCCAGCACTGTGTAAGCTCAAGGATTTGTGTGATAAATATGTTAAATAACCCTCTGTTTAACAACTTGCAGAGTTCATCACAACATTTACAAAGCCAGAGGTGGCATCTTAATCCTCTGAAAGAATCGTCTTTGCTCTCAGTCAAGAGAAGTCTTTTATCCACCTAATCCTCTATGGTTTCCTCTTACCTGGGTCTATCTGAACAGAGAAAACAAAGCTTAATGTGCTCAGCATTATATCTCCTGCAGATGAGGCCAAAATTTTATTAATTTATATTGATGCAATTAAAAATACTTACATCATTCCAATGTTGCATCGCTCAGTGTTGTCATAAAATGTAAAGGTGGTTCCTTGCTTCCTCTGCAAATTAAGAGCCACAAATACATTGTCAAAAAAGTGCTCTCATCATGCCGAAGTGTAAGATAAATCATTGTTGTATCAGTCATTATTATGATGCTCAGTATACTGATACAAAAAAAACAAAAACAAAAATACAAATGAAATAAAATAAATGCCAATGACATAAATGACTTGAATAAGTTAACTGTGATGGCTTTTACCTTCATGTTAAATCTTATGCCATGGGCCTTGCAAATCATAACAAACACATTATGGTACAGCATCGAAAGGTTGGAGTGAAACAAGCGGCTCCAAATAACTGCATAACGGCAAACCACAGGAGGCTGTAAAAGTAAAAAGAAATACAAGACAGAGACACAGGATGTACATGTATAACTGTTGGCAGTTAACTGAGTATGGGGTTTGAGCAGAAGAGCTGGTGGCGTGTATAAAATGGGTAGACATGGCTGAACCCCATACACATGTCCTTAGGGTCACTGCTGAGTTTGGGGAGTGTGTGTGATTAGTGAACGTGATGAGTGTGGGGCATGTGTAGTAAACTGTTGGGCCTTTCTTAATTAACTGCAGGGAGGAACAATTAATGTTTAGAAAACACGCCAAAACACAAGATGAGCTCAGTTGTATAATGCCAATCCAAAGAAATGACCGATTCTGGACTGCAAATGTTTGCACAGAATTCTAGACAAAAGCAGTACTGTGTGCACAATGGGCTACTCAACGCACAATACATATCGCCTAATAGAGGGCATCTGAGTATGTGAGTGTCATAAGTAACGCAAGAGAGGTTGATTACTTAAAAGTGGCGGGGCTCAAGAGGATAAAAATGCTCCTGTTTCTCTGGCACCTTTGGGAGACAAAATGCGCAGGCCTAAGCCCCTGTGAGCTCAGGAGATAGCCCATAACTCGCTGTGACGGCTGTGTGTTTGCAGTTGTCAAACACAAGACCCTCACACAACAATAAAAGTGTCCAACAGGGATTTAATTGTGTTTGTAATATGCAGGCCCCTAATGATGGCCACCGCTAAAGCCATTAACCACTGCAGAGGCTCAACTGCTGTAGTGAAGCACCAGGCCACCAACTAAATGAATGTTTGATAAAATAATACAAGTCGCAGACTAACAAGCGTAAACTCAGGCATACTGCTAATAAAAGAAGTCTATTGTTTAAGGCCTGGCACCAGGTTGATGAGGTGTTCAAGCATGCACACACATGCATAATGAAAACGGGATGAATTATTAATGTGTTGATTATTTAGGCTCATCTATCAAAATGATAATGAATTCAGCACCTAAACACCAATTGAGCTCAATGCATAATTACAGTATTTAGTTGTATTTAACAAAAATGAGGAGTAAAACTTGATCTAGCTCCAAGATTTCTGTGGTGTTATGATAATATTCTCCAAAGTATCAGTGTGCTTTTTTGATGACAGAAAATAGCATAATTTGGTGGAGAAAAACACTACAAACAACAAAAAATACAAAATTTTGAACTAATCTTCTGATCTTAAATAAATTAATTCACATGATCCAAACTATCCTTAAAAGCATTATAAAATTGTACTTTGGCTGCAGTCTGGTGTTCACAGCATTTTTCTCTGCTCGGCACTGGCACTTCTAAACAGCCTGTGCGGCAATTCAGCGTTCCTCCAGTCATCATCAGAAGCATCTGGGTCATGGCCAGTTGGTCACTGTATGTGAGGTGCAGATCAGTAGCCCACACCTGTAAACAAGACATCATGACCTCCGTGTCACAGTAGGGAAAAAATAGACACGATAAACTTAATAAGTCCAATTTAATCACAAAAATAGAACATCAAAATATTTCACCCACCAATCCTTATAAAGAGAAGGGTCAGTACCTTTTCATCCTTACAATCTTATCCATGTTGAGAGGCAGGGAAAAGGAAAACACAGTTAATGGTGTGTGCTCGACAGATTTAGGTAATTCAGTTGCGGGTGGCACGTGCACAAAGTAGATTCTTCCCTGTGTATTTGGACTCAGCCTGCCCTGGGCTAGTTTGTTTGGCTCAGGTCTGATGAGAAGCGAAGTTCAGATATGTATGGTAAATGGCGTCATTATAAGTATATTAAGGGGTCAGGTATGGTCGTAGCCTTCTGCTTAAACAGGGCTAATTTTCTCAATAATAACCTAATAGCTATGCCCTCTCTTCAAAAGTGGCAAATAAATCACTAGTGAAGGAGTTGTTAATAACTAAGTGGCAGTCGGCTGCCTCCTTCTGCTGTTCCTATTTGTCAAAGTAAACGCTCCTGCCACTGAATGCAAATCGCTGCCTGTCTCAACCCTGCAGTCTCTGAAACCTGAGCACTTTATCTCCACTAACACATGGACAGCTGACTGTACACAGTAATTGTCTTTTATATTTTCGTTTGTATTGAATTAAAATATATGGTGAAACATAGGTCGCTGCCCAGGGTTTCAAAAAATAATTCTGTTCATTGTTAATTAATACCACAATTATTTTCTTGATTAATACTTTTTCCCAATGAAATGTCATAAAACACTGAAATGGGCACATTTTCCAAGGTGACCTCTTAAGTTGCTTGTTCTGTTCATCAACAGTACAAAGCCCAAAGATATTCAGTTAATAGAGATAAAAAATAAATAAATCTTGAGATTTGTAAAAAAAAAAAAAAAATCAAAATGATTTAATAGTTTAAAATAGTAGAACTCCCCATGATGAGTTTTTTGTCAATTGTATTTTCTATCAATAGTTGAGTGTGCTGAGTAAGCTGAGCTCATACATTCTCATACAACAAATACATAACATGAATATCATTCATATGTTATGATGATATGAATATCATATGAATGATATTGTTGTATATCAGCATATAATTTGTTGATAGCTGGTCATCTATACATTGTAGTAAATATTCTAATTTCAGCTATTTTAATAATCGTTAAAACTGTGAGCTACAGTGTACTAGAATGCCATAAAAGAGAATATAATCACATGAAGTGTTGTGAACTATTCACCCCGAGACAATCACAACAATAACATCACTCTACATTCATGACAGTCTTGCGCTCAATCACCTTTACTGTAGGTGGTACGGTAGATACCACTGGATAGATGCAAGTCTCCATGCATCAGATACCTGGGCCTGAGTGATGGACACACCCCTGCGACGGATTCACTAGACTCACTAAAAATCATACTCCAATGTCCTATTGTCGCTCTTAACAAAGCAGTGGGAAATGTAAGCCTGGATTGCACCTGTTTTCTATTGCCTTGAATTTTCATTAAAACCCTGATGCTGCAGCTGGGGCCCCACCATTCCACAATGTGAGGAAAGACTGCAAGGGCAAACATATGTGACCCACTTCTTCCCATCAAATAAAGTAGGCAGCTTTTAGCAACAGGTTTGAATCTAAATTGATGTTTAAATCCAGACAGGTTTGCCCATGTGGCTCTCTTCTGTCTGAGCTGTGTGTGTGGGGAGATGGTTAAGAATCTGTCTTTAATGTTCCTGCTTCTATTGAAGCACATGCTGTTTATAGTGGATTCTTAATTATGCTGTCAGTGAATCACATTCAATTTCAGGTCAACATTGAAACTGAAAATTAATTTTAAGGCTGTCATTATATCATTCTAAACAGCCAAGGAAAAGAGTAGCTTCTGTCCCTATTATATATGTGAAATAGAACATTTTCTCATTTGAGTGTCACAGGTTTGTCCCTGGAAGGACAATTTAATTTGACTAAATGAAATCCTCAAATGTAAAAACATGTTCTTTTAATGTGAAATAAATGTGGTGAACTACATAGTCTGAATGAGGACTGTTCTGCCTACAAGGATATACTTGGCTGGATTCAAAATGGTGAAGAAACCAAAACTACCAGTGTATTAAATAAAATCAGTTAATTAGAAAATCTTTAAAGTTTCAAGACACAAATTGCATTGTCTGAGCACTGCTTTGCTGCCTGTGTTAACATCCAATCCATAAGATACTACCCTCTAGTGGCAAGTGTGCCTTTAGCTACTGTCTACCTTCATGTTTTATTGGTAATCTATCATGGAAGCAAACATTAATAAAGCTTCAAAAGTGAAGAGGGAAAAAACAAGTGGTGTAGATTTATCGAAATGTCCCGAATAAAACAAATGGTTTATATCTATCTATTGGACGTGAACACTTTCTGTGTCCTTCTTCATACCCTTTGTAAAACTCTGAAGTTGCTCCAGAGCTTTCTCCGCTGTTTTAGAGGATTAGTATTTTATACACTATATTGTAAATAAAGCATTTCATTTTACAGCTCTGGATCAATGTGCAGTTAATGTAGCCACATGTTAGGAGCTGAGCTTAAACCCTCCATAAACCAGTCCATTTCAAATGTCATAAATCAAGAAGGTTTCAACAAAAAGTATAGTAATCCTGACAAATGAGATATGGCTTTGTTTTGCTATAAAAAGACAGACTTCAGCAGACCACTGCAGGTAACCAGGCAGGGGTTAAACACTGACAGGACATCCCCGTGAAGCTGCCAAATCACTTTAGAATGACCTATTGTCTGAAAGATAGGTGCCTCTGAATTTCTCGGCATTGTAAGGTTAAAGGCCAAGTCTTAAATGGTGGAGTCAGTGTATCGACCCAATAAGACCTGACAGTTTATTAGATGGCCTTGTCACACATTCGGTCCCTGTGCCCACTGTTTGCCTTGCCTGTTTTCCAGATCCCTGGGGAGCCGTATGGGAGGCACCTATCTGCTCATATGGATCCCTGATCCAACCTAAAAATTGATTTCTTTCACCAATATGGTGAAATAGAGAGCTTTGACACCATGTGGTGGAACAGCCCAGGTCATATTTCTTATGGTAGCATGGGTTAAGGCCCTGTCTTGCTCTAGCTGCGTCTCACCTTTTGCTCCATGGTGTTGTGGTTCAAAAAGGTAGCCAGGTCCACGGAGACATAACCTGTGATGCCGCGCTGCAGACAGGTCTGGCCCACTCGCATGCAGATGGAGTGCAAGGTCTCTGGGTGGACCGAGGTCTGAGGAACAGTGGAGCCTATAGCTTCAAGCTGACAGGAGCCATGAAGCTGGTCTCCACAGGAGAGCATGGTCACTTCACCCCCAGGCTCCAGCAGCAGATCTACTGTCAGGCAGGTGACACTGTCTGAAGGGGGGGCGGCCTCCACCACACCACCTGGACATACAGTGAGAGCAAAGGAACAGGACAGACCACTACATTACATTACATATCATTCAGCGTTTAAATCTCTCTCAACAGCTGTTTAGCAACTGATAAATGTAGCATCAAAATTATTCAATTTGTCAGATCATAAAAGCAAAATTTCTGAACTAGGAAGTGATTGTTAGCATATTCAAACAGTTATATCAGCAGGTTCGTGCCTGACAATAGGTACCTGACCTTGCCTGAGGAAGGTCTTCAGGAAGCAGGCCCAGTTGGGATAGCGGGAGGTTTTAGCAGGCCGGGCGTAACGGGCTAGCCACTCTGGGATTTCATCTAAATACCTGTGCTGTACAGACTCCTGCATGAAGAGAGTGAAATTGCATACAGTGTAAATCCACAGAAAATGAAGGGGCGACAGATCTGAGGACATCATCTATGTTTGTTAATTCCAACGAAAGCCAGTAAAAAAATCCTGACTACTTTATTATGTCCCGTTATCAAAGCTTTCCAGGTGTTGGCCATAGTATTGGAAATGCCCTTGTGTTATACAGATGACTCCAGTGACGGCTTGTTATCCTTGAGACCTTTGGTGACTGCTTCAATTTCTGTGCCAGTGTCTGATGGCTTCTGCAGGAGGGTCTATCTGTGAGTGACAGCCTATTATCAGAAGGCCTCAGGAGTCTAATGGCTTTAACTTACAGCCACTGAGACAGCACCTGCCCTCAATAACAACTCTCTCCATTGGGCAGCTGATGAATACCTAAGCTAACCCCATCTATCTGGGCTATAATCAGGGCTTGACTGGGATCGATATCACTCTCGTTTCTGTAACTAGGAAACGCCATAATGGTTTCACCACTTAATTACGCTGTTAATTTCAAACTTTTGTTTTAGGTGTCTCTTAAACAGTTTGGCAACTCAAGTACACTCATTCCTCTGTCAGTGCTTTTAGGTTTAGCTTCACTGACAACTATCCAATTAGATTTAGTCGGACACAGAGCAAACCATTTTTTAACTTTGAAATAGAGAAAGATTTGATATAGTTGAAATCAAAACACTTCACTAAACCTTAAGTTGTAAATCTATCCCATATAACTAAGAGCTTATGTTGACAGCATGGCTCAAGTGCTGAGTTTTGTTTTAAATACACGGTTCAGTTTATAATAACATTTTTATATGACTATCAGAGGGGAATTTCATTTGGACATACACAATAAAATACGTGAAAACGGTCTGAGAGTTGACTAAAGTCTGAATGGAAATGGTATCTTTGTTCTTTCATTGTTCCATCCAGAGCGTTACTTTGTTTGAGTATATGCTGTCTGGCTTCACTGGAGACAGGACTGGAGATTATGCTGTTGATATTCCAGTCATGTAACAGCCATCATCATATTCAAGTACTGAAAGAGGCGAGGTCAAATGCTACACAGTGATTCCCCCTATACAAACCATAAAGCACACAATGGTGCGGCAAAAAGTGTAAGGGAACGGTTGTCATTTTCAACGGCAGAGCAAGCTCACCCCAGGACTTTGCCTATGCAGTTCACAGAAACAGCAGGACAGGAAGGAAAGAAAGAGAGGTATTTTGCAATAAATTATTTGGACTTAAACTGCGTACAGTACCCCGTGATAGGATTCAAGCTTTACTTTGTGTCCACATAAAACCAAGCAATCTGGTCATAAATAAAATAGATGTTGCCCTGCCTCTGTGATTGCCATTTCATCTCTCCATTACATAGTGAAACAACTGAGAAACTACAGTACGTCTTGGGAATAGAATGATATAATCTGACTGGTCGTACGTTTTATATGAAGATTTATTTTCTGACAATGACCCACCGAAGATTCAACCTCAGTCTACCAGAGTTCAAGCCTAATTACATGTGCACCATTAGATAAAACGTTAAGTTGTCACATAATTCTCATCGTTGGTTGAATTGAATATCTTAGGAGAGAGAAGGCCTCTCATCAAAAACTGCACCAAAGTCATTTATGACCTTCCATTGAACGAAAGAACCTGCATAACAAACACCACCAGACTCCTATGAAGGAAAATTCAGTTAACTGTTAAGTTGTAGCATTATATATCCAAACTCCATGCACACACAGACTGCACAATATTTATACAGAAAACATCTGTATATAATGTCCCTCTACCTCTTCAGTGGTAGTGATTATCAAATGACCCATTTCGTTGACAAACTTAACCTAAATAAGGTGTTGCTCAAGATTTGTTTGTACACAGCATGACAAAAAGAAATACTCCATCTGTTGACGCTATTAGGTGTAATTTTTACCCTCTTGTGCCTAATGATCCATATGCAAGCTGTGTGAGCGCTTAAGTGTGTGTATGGCCCCCTTCAGGCGTTGCATGGGTGCAGATCTACATGTCTTTAACCTCTCTCTGTGTAAATGCTAAAAGAGGCCTGAGGGCTTTCTGTGGGCTGAAACATTGTGCCGGAGGGTGCGGGCCTCACAATGTTTAGAGAAGCACACCATCTCCAAGACCTCCGTGGAAGATCCTATAGTGTGGATGTGATCCCGCCTCCTCTTTCTTTCACCCTTTTAGGCTTTCTTTTGCAAAGCCAGAAGGGATCTGATTGTTGGCATTATTCTGAAAGACCACATGGTATTCTTGTGAGTCAGGCTTCTTCATGCTGAGTCCTTCAAAACAAGCAATAATTCAAAGAATACGCACAGTCTCCAGGCAATGGCCAAGTGCGCTCTCTACTTTTACGTTGATGATAAAGGGTGTGGGATTGTGAAACATTTGTATAATATACACTTTAATAACCACTTATTTGTTATTTTTGGTAAACAATAATCTTGGTGAAAAACTGTTGAATTAATATTTAAAATGCATCATTTGATAATTTGTACTTCATTAATAATGAATTAAATTGCTATTTCCATAAACATAGCTTTACACATCTATTAACTGAATGCTTAAATGCATGTAAATATTCAACGTTGTGGGTATCTATCCTATTCACTAGCTATCATTGCAATTAGGTCCAGTTCCTTTTAGCTAAGTGCAACATTAATGAGAGTTATATCTCAAAATATACTGCCATGTTTGAACATCCATCTACAGTTTCTGCTGTGAGCAGATGACAGGAAGGAGATACTTTAATATAAAATATTCATATGTTTGAATCTAATCACCAACATTGCACTGTAATCTTTCAGCATCTAAAGCCAAATTGCTGTCTTCAATATAAACTAGCACAACATCAGAGGGACAATGTAATACATTTTAGGGGTTAATTCATTTTAAGGGAAAACAACGTCATGACAAAAAATCATGCAATGAGGAGCACAGGATGTGGGCTTTGCTTTGATTAAAAGAGCAAGGTGTAGAATAAAGGCCAGTTAAAGTGTTGTGTCCATATGGCCCAGAAGCCCTGAGGCTGTCGGCCTACACTGGGGGCCTAGGCACTCTTCCCTCTCCATGGGACCCCAGCTGGTGAAACAAACCCCATTTACTTTCCTGTGCTGCCTCAGCCACCATTATGGACCTTGGCTGTGGCTCAGCCACTCTCTGCCATAATTAACAGCACCAATGCCACAACAATTACAGCCCCGCATTGCACATACACTATGAATCAAAGAACAGGCTAACAGGAACAAAACAAAGTGAGCGATAAGAAGCTTGAGATGACTGCTGTTCTTTCAAATGGAATAAAAAGTAAAATCGTTGTGCTCCAAGCCCACAATCATTAGCCTGTAATTAGTCTACACAAAGCTCCGAGTTAAATGGCAAAATACGGTAATTAACACATGACAGAAAATCAAAGGCTACTATGTAAGCATATGAGAAATAAGAGCCAGGGGCACAGGAGCTGTGTACAGATTGCATCTGTACTAAATGAATAGTTTACTAACGATTATTTACGTTTTATTTGTTTTAAACAGGTCCAAGATTAAATCTGAATTAATTTTTTGAGGAAAGTACAAATGTTACTATTTCATAGGATGATTACAATGTCACATTTTTACCCTTAAAGACAGTATTTGGACAATAATGTTTTATTTATAAATGGCTTGGACCCTTCCAGCGAGTGTTATTGACAGATATGCCCAAGACAGACAGGTCAATTCTGTAATGCCAGAACAGCAAATCAAAGCGTCAACATGAGGTACAATTAAGCATTTAGTATAACTTGTGCTTCATACATTTTACATATATATGACATATGTAATATATGTGTCGAATTAATTTGTAAAATAGTTTCAGAAGAACTAAAAAACAGACATGACAGACATGTCCTGGATGTGGATGTCCACACTGTGATTTAACTGTCACTGCCAGGTGAGTTAGAGCATTACTATCATTGGACGGGCTTTTGTCCCCCCACACCCCCACCACATCGACACTGGTTGATATGTGTGCCCTAGAGAATTGATAATGGTTGTGTGTATAAACAGATATTTTATGTATTGATTTAATGTTCTATGGCTCTGGGGACAATGCTCAAAATACTGTTCTACAGAGACCAGCATTGTGACTATTACGTTAAAACATCCTACTCTAAGCTAAATGATGGCATCTGTCTGACCCCACTGTGACCCATGCTTTTGTTCATTCAGTGACAGAGGTGGATCCCTTTTTTTTTTTTTTTTTAGCCGTTACTGTAATGTTATCTCTTGAGTATCTAGTTGTTACCATGTTGACTTTAAATGGCTGATTCCTTGTTGGTATGACTGTAATAATAATAGCAATAAACTTTATTTGTATTGCACTTTTATAAAATCAGGGAGCCATAAAGACATTATAGTAAAAAACATCAATTTAGAAGAGAGAAGCAATAATGGAAATGAATAAAATAATAAATAAAAATACAAACCTAAAATTTAAGCTAATTCAGTGAAACATTGCATAGAAATAAATCTATTAAATGCGCTTTAAGAAGTGGTCCTATAGTTTATGACGGAGGAGGAATGTTCAAATCTTTACCTGAATCCATCCTGTCTTCCATAGCTCAGGACCATAACGATGGTATTTCTGCAGGGCCCAGTTATAGCAGCTAAGATGGCATACGTTGCAGTATGCTGTTCCATGGCCACTGTGCTCAGAGTCTATCTTGAAGAGCCAGCGCTGCACATCAAAGTTTTGAGTCATAAGCTCAGCCAGTGTTTCATGAAGCTAAACCAAAAGAGAGGCATTCAAATTACAAATTAAATAATATAATTAACTACAAATAAAAGTTAAGGGAAAACAAAAGTGCATTCTTCTGTGTTATTATTTATTCATGAATCATCTCAGGTTGTAATAGAGCCTGTCTATGCATTTGAGCTGCTGATCTCTGACCTGGTTTAGCAAGTAGATGTCTCCTCGTCCAGGAGCTACATCAACTTCTGCGCCGGTGAAGATCCTCCGTCCTCCAGACTTGGTGCTGTAGAGCCGGGCAATAGCTGGTTCTGGCCCCAGGATTGGCACTCCCAGCTCGTCAGCCACTGCCAGGTCATCCACATGGGCCACTCTACCCACAATATAGGCTTTTTTCCCCTGGATCAGGTTCCTGATGCGCTTCAGGGTGCGTGGACTGTACTTTAAGAGGGTAGACAGGCACATGTTACGGGTCTGGAAGAGAAGAGGGGAGAAAGATTACTACTGGAGCTTAGAGTTGTCCAAGTCTCTTCCAAGGGTTGTTTCTTGACCTGATTTATCACTGTGTACACACAACAGATCTATTATTGTAATAGCCAGCAGGGTTTTGACCTCTCCTGTATTCCAGCAGGTTGAATTGATAAAAGCTGCCTGTGGGAGGCCTCCCCTATCCTTCACATCTTTAATGTGTGCTAGCAATGAGCTCCTTGGGAATACAACTAATTACTTCACATCTGTATTTATTTGATCCACATGGAATTATCCCTTCTGTCACTGGCAGAATGCGCTGCCAGCCGTGGGTAGCAGTGATTCATCTCAGCAACACGTCTGGCACAGTTTAACAACAAAACAGCAGGAAAATCAATAGAAAGAGATGAAGAAGACCATGTCATGTTGCACATTCAATCTAGTGCAAACAGATGTAAAAAGATGAATAGAATGGCTGGATGCAAAAAGAAAATATAACAACACTTTGATTTTATTGTGTTGAGGTAATCAAAACAGTTCCGAGTTTATAAAAATGCAGCAGTTACATGGAATGGGTAGTTAATTAAACCAACTAATATGGATTTTAATTATTTACTCAGCATCAGCCAGAGACCATGAAATAAACGTATTTTAATTAGTATAACGTAATACAGCTCTAGTGTGTTTACTCTGAAATAACATAGATGTTTAATTTCAAAAGTAGCAAAAGGGAATGAAAAATATGAAACCGTGTAGCTCTCACAGGACAAGTGTATACCAACAATCTCCTCTGGTACCCTCTAGAGGAGAAATCACAAACTACAGATCCTTGTACCATCTCTACAGTACAATGCAGCTCATTTTTCTAAAGAAATTTCCTGCTGAAAGCGTGCATTATCAAGCTTTGTCTTTAGAGTTTACATTTGCCCACAAATTGTGAATATATTTGACCTTACCGGGAAATATTCCACAGCCTCTGGGACAAGGATGACAAAGCGTCTGATGCAGGATGAGGGCTCAGTAGTTTCAGTCTCAGCCGCGTCTGTGGCTCCATCACACTTCAGGAGGCTGGTGTAATAGTGCAAGATGTCCTCCCCCAGATGCTGGGGGCATATATAGATCACCTCCACGTTTTCATCTAAAAGTAGACAGAGTGGACTTGACAAATCACATGTTGACAGTGGAGTATACCGAGACAGAGGTGAGGCTGTGAGAAGCTCCTACCTCTAATATCACACAGCCTGTTAATTTGGATGTTCTGTAGGATGTCAAATGCCCTCAAGTTCAGTCGCTGGCTCTCAGAGTATCCTGTCAGAACAAGGTCATAAAAACTTACACAAGACATTTAAAGAGAAATTCATATCTTCTGTAAGTGGGTTGATTAAAAATCTGTAGCTCTGTACAATCACCCTCAGTTGTACATGCTACTAGATTTGGAGGTGGGGTAGTTAAGTCTAATCACACAGTAGTGCAATCCAATTATTAATTTAGCTTAATAACTAGCAGGTGCAGTGTCTGTTGTGTGCTGAGAGTCCTGTTGCACCGTGTCCAGCCACGGCTGAGCTACATCCAGTGATACCTCCAGGATTTTACTCCATGTCTGTCTGGATTTCTGCCTGAGAGAGAATCCTCAACTGAATCAAGGTAATTAAATGATTGGATTCATGCTAATTAACAACAATGGGGTTCAACTTTCTAATTATCCTTGCTCACACAGCACTCTCTGTAGCCACCCCAAGTGCAAATAAAGCATTCCATCTGCTAGTAATTAGGCTTAATAATTTTAGACAATCGCTCAATGATTTACAATGCACATGCCTGATTACAGTCTAAATGTGAATGCCATGGTGAAATGAGAACAAGAAGGGATCATAGCTTGCACTCTGTGTCTTGTGTGAAAACATAGCAGCTTCTTCCGCTC
>OMNW01032992.1:0-15433 GCA_900303245.1 Selene dorsalis
GGGACACGGTCGAATGCCTTCTCCAAGTCCACAAAGCACATGTGGACTGGTTGGGCAAACTCCCAGGAACCCTCAATCACCCTGTGGAGTTATAGAGCTGGTCCAGTGTTCCACGGCCAGGGAGAAAACCACATTGTTCCTCCTGAATCCGAGGTTCGACTATCAGCCCAATTCTCCTCTCCAGTACCGTGGAGTGGACTTTCCCCAGGAGGCTGCGTAATGTGATCCCCCGAGAGTTGGAACACATCTTCCAGTCCCCCTTCCCCGGGAGGAGACCCCAGGGAAGACCCAGGACACGCTGGAGTGACTATGTCAACCGGCTGGCCTGGGAACGCCTCGGGATCCTCCCGGAAGAGCTGGAGGAAGTGTCCGGGGAGAGGGAAGTCTGGGTGTCCCTGCTCAGACTGCTGCCCCCGCGACCCGGTCCCGGATAAGCGGGAGAAAATGGATGGATGGATGGATGGATGGATTTGTCTTTTTCTGACCATTTCATGCCACTAAATAGTATCAGCCTAAACATAGTTTAGTAATACACATGCACCTTATGAAGAAGAAGAGTAATTTATTGGCATTGAACATTGGAACATGTAAATAAAAACTGCATTTGTGTTTGCCTTTAGGCTTTGCAACTAAATCCATGATGCTAATGTCAACAGATACTCATTGATATGCAGTCATCAAATATTAGAAATTAAGCGCCTCGATATAAACAGTTTGTGGTGATCATTCTCCACTCATGTCATTAAACCACAGCAGAAGCAGGGGGTGCAACGTGATGATGTCATTAAAAGAGTACCAGTCAAAATATGACATTTCTGTTAGTTTCATCCAGCTGCTTTTATACAGATGAATGGAAACTATTTTAACAATTATGCAAAATAATTGCAGTCAGCCCAAATAATTGTGATCAGGCGATTGTGTAACGATTGTGACAGGCCAAAATATTACATTTACATTTATGAGGTGGCCAAGATGAAAGCTAATTTGTGTAGATAAGCTACTATGTCCTGACAGGTATACCATATCAACTTAAAGAGTGATATGTCAGTGTTGTCTCACATTGTTTTTGCTGAGCCCAAATATACAAGTAAGATACATAAATTCATTATCGTGAATCTACAGGACTCTTTTTATTCTTTTAAGCTCTAAACTGTCTGGATAAAAGTCTGTCTCTGACACGTTGAAGGCCTCTGTTGTTTTAGAGATTAAGCAATGACTGACCTGGCGACCTCCGGGCTCTGTTTGACAGCGAGCAGCAGAGGTTCAGTGTTGATGAGGACGGCCCAGCAGGGGAAACAGGCCAGCAGCAGAATAAGGATCCCTCTCTGGAGAATCACCCCCACACGCTTCAAGTTACCGCTCCCATATGTCTGCGTGACATCAGTAGATAAATACTCGAATAAGACACCAAATCACAGCAATAACCAAGGGTATGACTGGTCAAAGAAAGCTAACATGATACAAAACCTCATTGTTGGGTTGTTTGTAAGGGGACCCCAGGATAAGCTGGGAACCCAGCAGTACTGGTTGTGTGGTCTTGGTTAGACAAACAGTGAAAGAAGCTCTGGTGAGGACACTACCTGAGAGATGAGGGTATCACACGTTAACGACAAGCCACTTCCAATAGATATACCGGTGACGTTGACCACCTGCAAATGACAGTGCAAAATGCAGGGAAACATTACACACACAGTAAATTAAAGTGGCTACTGACAGGCTGGAACAGGATAAACCAGGATAAAGACTCTCCTCACCGCTATTGATAATGATACTCCTGCAAGTTCGGTTTTTCCAAGGTGACCACAGAACACCGTGCTGACGAAACTGATCATAAATATCATCAGCTGGGAAATCACCTGGAATTACAAACACAATGAGTTCAGTTTTGTTTCCTTGTTTATAAAAATGTTAAATTCACTCATACAATAATGAACATAAACATGAGGCGGCACACATTTTCATGATGTGGTAAGGACTTAAACATTACATAACACAATTACTTCACACTCAGAGAGCACTGAAACACTTGACACTCTGTCGAGGTCAGGGTTCAATGCGCTAAATAATATGTCAATCTATGTCACACAATGACAACTTGGAATTTCAGAAACTGACAGACTGAGATATTATTGGACCTGAGTATTCAGTTAGGTTTGCTGCAACATTTGAAGTTCAGCTCAGGTTCCTCCAGTCTCTCTTGATTATCTTTGAGATGTTCCTGCACCATGACAGAGCAGACACCAAGTCATGAGATTAAGACACTCAGGGACAGGGTTGTGTCCAGGCACTGATCTGAGGATGTTATACAACATTCTGCTGTGTTTTTTCCTAAATGGCCGCCCAGCCCAACCTGAACAATAGGCCTCTGGTAGGAGAGGTGACCCAGAACCCCACGGTTACTCTGGCTGAGTTTCAAAGGCTTCGTATGGAAAATGGAGACTTTCAGAAAAATAACCATGTAACACTCCATCGCCCTAAGTGGTCCTACAGAGGTGACCCCTGCATTACTACACAGTCTTGGGGTTCCTATTTTAACAAGGGGCCTTGAATTCCTGTTGAGTGTTGACTACAGTGGCAGAAACCTCCACCCTGTCACTGGACCCAGGTCTGCTCTGACTCAGACCTGTAACACCAGCAGGGGTTTAACTCTGGACCCCGCTGTGGTCAACACAGCAACACACTATACACACACACAGAGAGAGAGAGAGAGCGCACATAAACACACACACACACACACACAAGGAATATTTACCACTGGTCCCGCTAGTTTGAAAACTTCCACCAGCTCATGGCGGTACTCGGGCGGGATGCAGCTCCGCAGGCTCCTGCAGCAGGAGCCCCCGCCCTCCGCGGAGCCCTGAGCAGAAGCACCGTTTAAATCCTCCTTCTCTCCCTCGCTGTATTTGACGGGTGTTGTATTGGGACCGTCCATGACTCGACCAACGGCGGTGCTCTCTACAGACTACACACAGGTCTGCTTTTAAGGACACACGAGCTTCATACCGGGCAGTCAGAGGAGGGGTTAGAGCACGTGCCGTGCAGTTGGACAGCGCCCACCTCCTGCGCCCCTTCTCAGGCGTCCCTCCCATTGGGTAGACCATAGACTGTAGGGGTAGGCCTAATGTCGCGTTTAGGTGCACATGCTGGGGCACAGGCTCAGTTTACCCGCTGTGTAGATCCGTCATACCCCCTTTTCACCAAAAAGAACCTGGTGCAAGTTCTTAACTGGTTCAACTCTCGTGCCTCCAAAGAACCGGTTCGTTTATCCACTTGTAAAGAGCTAAATCAGAGCCACGCTCTCCGTGCAGGAGGTGCTCCTGTCTTGGCTTTGACCGGCAGTAGTATGTTTTGACGGCGGTATGTGTTGATATCCATAGATTACATAGCGGATAAACAAACTTTAAGAGGAACTATGCAAGTCCAGTCGCTATCCCGCTGTTTTGCCAACCCTGCTCTTGGCCATGTGCATCTGTTTTCAATGAAGCCCGTGAGAAAGCAACCAATAGAGCGGTGGATAATGTTATTTAGACGATGTTACAACGTGTGTATTTATGTAGTCTTATCCGTCATAAACAATAGATTATGGGTTATTGGGCGCCTTTGTGTCAGGATGCAGCCAAGACGAGAGCTGGACACCGGGTCAGAGGCTCTGATCTTGCAAGGTTAGTAGGTACAAGGTAAGTCGGGCACTGGCTCCAAACTAGCACTGGAACCAGTTTGGTGGAAAAGGGGAATCATCATTTAAGCAACCAAGAAGTTGCCCTCATGGCAGGGTGACCCAGATTGTGCATTAAATTAAAACAATTTAATGTCACTACATTAATGGGAAAATAAGTCAACTATCTTTGGTGATGTGATGCCATCGTCCATCAGAACACCTGATTCTGACGAGGAAAAACAACACAACCAGACAAATGTAATAAAAGTGTATTGCATCAGTGCAGGATCTTTAAAGTAACAGAATGTACAATAAAAAAACTGATGAAAATAAAATATAGTTGTCCTTGTTCTTTGACTCATCACGAGTCTCTCTGGCTCCCCAGCATGTTCGACTGTGACAGGAAGTGGAAGCTTGAGGGGGGCTGCTGGGAGCTGGAGCCAGACAGACCAACAGCTCTCAGGATTTATTTGAACAGTTTCACCAGCAAGGTGCTGCTTATAATCCCAGTGATGAGGATAACGACCATGATTAGCAGCGTCAGGCCTCGTCGTAAAACCAGCTGTGTTACTGAGAGGACATCTCCCACTGTGGAGCATTCACGGTGTCCTGGAAGTAGCACCTGCAGGTCTGTGTCACCCTCCTCACTGATGGAGCCGGGCTCAGTTGTACTGGCCGGGGACGGGCTCTGATCTGCGTCTTCTTCAGTGATCTGGACTCCTGCTCTGACAATGGCCTGTTTGGAGACATTAGGCACAGTTGCCAATAGTGTATTTCAGTTTCTAACACACCTTAAGATAAAGAAAATATTGCACAGTGGCATCTTGGCTTAAGTGACTGTACAGTGTCTACTTGCATGCATACATCCATCCATGGACAATGTATTAAAGATTAATTTGGTTACGAGAACAGCACATCAGAGCATTCCATTCAAATCAATGAAACCAATCTCAAGACCTAACACCAGGCTGACTGCCCAACATTACATCAACCTGGTTTTATTATCTTCACAAAAACCATTTACATTCTTGAAGACTCCTGTACTTCAAGTTTTTTTTTTGTTTGTTTTGATAAAATCTAACATTAAAAGTAAAGAGCAAAGAAAGTGGAGAATTGTGAAATGTTTGACACTCCTATAAACTGTACATGCCCATTTTATGACATTTCACGAGACTTATACTACCTACAGCAGACCAGAGTCTGGGCTGAAGCGTAAACATGTCGCTTTCAAAGTTAACCCTTCTGCCTGATCTCCATGGTCCTCTCTGCTCCTCTCACCCACACTACCTGTCCTGTGCTCCACCTGACCTCTGCAGTCCTGGTGCACCACATTCATTTTATGCTCCAGCCCAGTCCCTCTGCTCCTCTCACCCACACTTAAGCACCCGTCCTGGGCTACAGAATGTCCGCCCGTTCTGCTGTCCTGCTGGATGTCATTTCTTTTTTTGTTTTTTTATTTTATTTATTTTTTTTAGGGAATGGAGTAACTAGTACTGTAACTAGTAATCTAACTAATTGCTTATGAAATAAAGTAATCAGAACAGTAACGTGATTATTTTTAATAGGAGTATAATCAGTACCACTGGTAGGCTAATTTAATTACTTTTCCAGAGTAATTTGCCCAACACTGCTGCTGTCGATGAAATGGTAACAGAAGATAGCTCAGAACAATGACTGGCCCACAGGCCACAGCCTTCCAACAGAACCAGCCCCCTCAAAAATATTGTTGAACAGCTCTGTTTAATGCCATTAAGGGCATTATTGGTATCGGGAAAACATATGACACTACCAATACTTTGCCTAATTCAGGCATTTGATCCAAATTGGATGTAAGAGCCAAGGGGACATTGATCAGAAAAGCTACCAGGAGGCAAACAAGAACTTTGAAGGGGTAACAAGTGTGGTCTGTGACAGTAGTCTTACAAGCTTTACACAAAACTAGTTTTTATGTCAGTGCCACACAGTTTTGTTTACACTACACAAAAACACGAGATTCTGAGGCCACGCAGCAAAAGGTGCTATCATCAGAGGAGACCGACCTTGACCTTTGTGGACTGACCTTCAAGTGCCATTGTTAGCACAACCAAATGCAGCACATTTCTCTTAAAATCACATCTTCTGAGAAGCCTAGTGGTGGTGGCAACCCACCTCTTCAGTTGTCTTTTTCCAGTCAAGTTTGTACAAGAATGTGATGAAAACGACCGCCTGCAGTGACGCACAGATGGTAAGTCCTGTCCACAGTCCTACACAAAAATCAGAGAAGACTTTAACTGGCTGTCCTGAATGTTAATTGGAAAGCAGGAGTGACAAGACAGAGAAATTGGAAGTTTAGTCTTACCCACAATTCCCTTTTTCCCTGCAAACATCAGGGACACACCAATGGGGAAGCCGATTAAGTAGAGTCCTACCAGGTTGCACAGGGCACCAAACAACTGCTTTCCTGCTCCTCGGAGAACTCCTGCAGCCACACCCTGTGGATATTTCATCAAACCACATTCAAACTCTATGTGCCAATGTCAAAAATGCTCTATGGTGAAGTTGCATGAAAAACTGACTGTGTATCGTTACTCACTGCAGTGGCGTCACCAACATGCATGAAGCCGAATAAGAGCATGACATCGGCAACCCTCTTAATAATGTCCCTGCAAAAAGATGCAGATGTAGCTTTTTGTAAAATATAAACAACAAAGCTTAAAGGCATCATTAAAAGACAGAGGGGATGGGTAAATGATCCCCATCCAACTAATGAATGACATTCCCAACACAGCTTCTGTTTGCGCAGGAGGACTTCCACATGTGTTTTGCTTATAGAGTTTTAATAGATTAAAACAAGTAAAAAAAAAACAAAAACATGTATTTATTCAATTAAATAATTAAAGTAAAACAGGTCTATATGGCAGACTCTGTGCTATTGGATGAGCACCTGGATCATGGTGTTAAGTTCTGCTTTACCAGTAATGAACTAAAAGACCTGTTAAACATAACTGGGGCTCATAAAACAATCACAGAGCAGTGACTCAGCATGAAGATGATAACCATGAGTTAATGTCCAACAGTCTGTATGGCATTGTGAAACCAAGCCTGCTGCGGCGCATGGACACTAACAAGAGACACCGATACATGCGCACACAAAATAACTTTGTGAAGGTTATTGTGTCGGAGTTTACTCACAGCTCTGAGGTGAAAATGTATCCAATGACATTTCTGGCGATGCTCATACCAGCTCCAACAAAACATGCGATGATGACTGTGTTGGACAGGGGAGATGAAAAAAAAGAGAAAATGTTAATAGAGATAAAGGATAAGACCTTTTAGAGCTGTGCACCGATGTAAACCACCACCAACCAGTCCTGTTACTTTTCCACACCCAAGATAGGACTCGTCAGTTCAGTTTCCAACCATATGAGGTATGGTCACAGTCTGCTGTGCTGTTCCTGAGTCAGGGGTGTTTCTGCAGAACATTGTTAGCTCACAGTGAATTTTTCTTTAACCACCAAATTTCAATCAGTTCATTCTTCAGTTCAGGTAACTGCATTGTATGTTATGTTGTCCCAAGGGATTGAATCACGAAAGGAAGATACATAGCTCTAGCAGCAGCATTTCCCACAATGCCAAGGGAAGCGGACAGGCGTTTGGGATTGGGAATCAAGGTGGAGAGGAGACAGACAAAGAGAGGCTGGAAAACAAACGTGAAGAGACCAGTGAAAGCTTGGAGGCTGACAGTTTGTGACTAGAGACGTTTTTGAGTATCCTGATGTTTGAAACTGTTGGCATAGCACTGTGGCCTTTGAAAAAGAGACTTTAAAGAGAAACCTAAGGATGTGAAAGAGCTAAAGTTGTTTGGTTCAAACAAAGACTGACCATAGTGAGTTACTAAAGCTCTACTTTCTGTTGAACCCCCCTTTTCGTCTGATTCCTTCACATTCCCACACGGCCTCAGATAGATACTAATTGGGAAAGCCCCCACAGATGTTACAATGTACATTTGAACCAACAACCTCAAAACAGGGTAAAAAAAGATGAAGAGGTAGGTTTGGAGATCTTTTTCTGGAGCATTTTTTACTGAATTGCTTGAAATACTCTTCACACCCCGACCGCAACCAATTAATTTAATGCTTTTTCACAAAAATGAAAAAGTCAGTCACCCGTGGGACCGACAATCCTGGAAAAACAGGTTTGTCGGTCCCACAGCTGATGTGTCAATCAAAATGCCAACTCCCTCTCTCCCTCCTCTGCGTGTACCGCTCTTCATGCACTAATCACAGGCGTGCTCAGAGTCTTCAACAAGTTATACCATGGAAAAGACATGACCAGCAATGTAGCACACTGAAGTCCAGTAGGTGTTAATGTACCTCTAACCTGGATGCTGGATGGTGTATTATGATGTCAGGTGTTTTCTTTCATGTGACTGAGCCATTTGAAAAACCTGATGGAAAGATACCTTCAAGGAGTGGCCCAGTATAATCCCAATGTGAGTGACGCGGCTTTCCACAATACTGTCAGGTGTAGTGAGGCTTCACCTTGATGTGAACCCAACACTGAACAAGTGTTGCATGTTCCTGCACTCTGGAGGCGTGGCTTCAGAGAGAAGTCTGAGGAAAAGGGCTTGGACTTTTGAATCATGTATTTTCAAAATGTGGCCTGCTTGAACTGTTTTTCCAGGCTCCCCAACCCTACCTTTAATCTGAAACTCTGTAACTGTATTCATATTTGTCAACAACATAACAATTATATCAATTAATTAACAAATATAATTAATATTACAACATACGCATATATGTCAATATATGATATTGTTCCGATGTTCAGTACATTTCATTCATGCTTCACCTTTGAATAATAACTATTTTGTGTAAAAGCATTTAATATACTGTCATTCTTGAGTTTGTCTGTGAGTAAAACGATGTAAGCTACGTGTGCTGTGTACATTGGCTCTTACATGCACAGAAGATGGCGACTTTGCAAGATAGCTTGGCCTGTTTGGTGTTTCCTGCACCAAGAGCATTCCCAACACGCACACTGGCAGCAGTGGAGAATCCTAGTGGGAACTGAGAGAGGAAAATGAAAAAACTGTGAAAAAATTAAAATTATTGACAAAATGTTCAAAAACAGTTGCAAGAAACTACATTCTGAGGGGATTTTAAGATATTTTAAAGCATATTTAAAGGAGGACAGGAAATGTGTGTGTTGGAGGTGTTACCATGTATGCTGTAATGCAAAGCTGGTACGCTATGGTCTGAGCCCCCAGCTCGATCTCACTAATCACTCCAGCAAGGAATCCTCCTATTTCAAATATCCACCATGATAAACAAATCATGAGCATACTGGGGATGGCCAGCTTGACAAAGGGACCCCATTCCTGTAGACAGTCCAGTGACCAACCTGTGGTTCAAAGGTTGGTAGTCAGAGAGTGCAGCTACATTCATCAACAAATACACACTGGAGCGGTTATAAAGGATAACCAATTAACAAGCTGCAAGTGATGCAAATGATGAAACAGAAGGAAAGACATGGACAGAATAAGGGCCAATCCCAGTTCTAGCCTTTAGCCCTCATTTTAGCCCTTCTCCTTGATTTTGCGTATTCACGTTCCCAATTCTACTTCTGGTCAAGGGCTAAGTCAAAGGTCACATAGCCCTTGAACTGAAGATTATCTTGGAAAAACTGTCACACCCCTTCGTTTAAAGTGAGCTCCATCATACACCTCGCAAGATGATGGAGCAGACCTCCAAAGAGTTGCACAAATTTAAGTAATTTTGCATTAATTACTGATTAATACTTAATACTTACATTTCCTACTTCCTACTACTTTTCCCATATATTCAGTTCTTAGCAACTATACATATGATATTCAACAAGTGCCTGTTCCATTTTTTTCCCCTAAAAATTGCTAGTCATTTCTGAATAGTGCAACACTACTTTTACTAGTAATGTAACATGAGTGTGAATCTTCATTTCAAAAAATGATGACCACCACAGAAACATACAGTATATCTACCAGTAAACTGGAGATATACTGTATTTACAAGGATGAACAAGGCAAAAACGAGGCAAAAAAGGTTAGTGGTACAGGATGTGGCAACCGAGCAAAGAAGCAATGTTGTAGCAAACTAA
Source organism: Selene dorsalis (assembly GCA_900303245.1). Taxonomy (NCBI): domain Eukaryota; kingdom Metazoa; phylum Chordata; class Actinopteri; order Carangiformes; family Carangidae; genus Selene; species Selene dorsalis. The sequence continues at coordinate 9,773 of OMNW01032992.1, forward strand.
CGTCAAAAACTGCAGTCAAGGCTGAAATGAACTCAGCAAACTAATGTTGTGGTTCAAACAAGATTGAGAAGACAACTGACCCCCCCATGTGGCCTTGTGCAGACCCCTCCAACGGATGTAAACATATAACAACAAAGCCAGCAAGTACTGTGAGATGGCATTGGCTGCTGCAGATCCACTTCAGTGGTGTGATGGGGAACCCGCAAAAACAGAAAAAAAGGAAAAGTGGCATCAAATTTTTGCAATTCACATTTTGCTGACAGCTGCTTATACTATAGATTATTCTTCATGTTAATTTTGTGATTCCAAATATTACCTAATTGCAATACAGTAGCTGATTAGTAATGGATTGAATAATGGAATCACCTCTACATTTTCAAGCTGTTCCCTCGGTTGTCTAACAATGATGTCATTAGTTTTTTGCTTAATTTGCTTAACACCGCCCCTACCTGTGAGTACCTGAACTGGTAGAAGTGGTGGGGCGGGGCTATCAGTGGTTCATTTGCATTTAAAGGGACAGGGCACTGAAACAAGCCGTTCTGAACAGGGCTGTTTTGAGCAGATGAAAAGAGCTGTGATGTTTGTTCCTTGGGGTATTTTGACTGAAGCATGTCACAGACATGTCTTTAAGACACCTGGGAACCATTTTAATGTGTGGAAAAAGGAGATGATATGTCTCCTTTAAGTCAAGAACACTGGCTTTGAACACTGAGGAACTGTTCATCTACAATGTTCATCTACAAACAGTAAAGACAGGATCTGCAAGTTGGGGTGGTGCAAACACTCACGCAACTCCCCACTCCAGAGGATACAGGAAGATGTAGTTGATTATTACATTCAGCACATTTCCAATCAATCCAGTTATAACCTGTGGCCACATAATTCCCTGTAACCCACAAGCACAATTCAGTCAGTCTCAGTGTTGGTTTTAATTAATATGTGTCTACCATTTTTAAATGAATCCACCTTGTCATAACAAACTGTACCTGATTTTGAAGATACTTCCCTTGCAGCAGATACATGAAAACAGCCTGAGGAAGAAAAACAGACCCAGGTAAAACTGACAAGAACATACCTCAAATTTGAACAAAGATGTGATTCATATCATCCAATCCTGCTGTCACAGGGCTGTGAGGGAAAAGAAAACAAATGGGCTCAAACTCACCGGCACAGCAGGCATGAAGATCTTCACATACAATTGAGAGAGACTTAATGGAAAAGAGAGAAATATGCATGTGAAAATGTGTGAAACTGAATTATGCAAATAGATATGACTGATTTGTGACATGTAAAAACATCAACAACCTCAGACTGGGTTTCATTTAGGGGCAAACTCAGGCTCTGTAACTCCATGTTCTTCCATATCCCTCCATATTTCAGGCATGGTTAATGTAAAACTTAGTGACAGTCTGACAGTCTTAAGATTTACTTAAGTCTGGAAATAACTATGCAAATAAAAAGTGGCTGCATATTTTCCTGTATGTCAGCCAAACAATATACAGAAAAATATACATTAGTCACTTATACAACAACACTGGCAATACATTTTTTGTGTAACTGCATTTTAACATTTGCAGTCATTTGCAGACAAATGCAGTCAAAGCCAGCCCAAACTTTCCAGCCACTACAGATCAACACAGGCAAGACAAACTCGTAAGTACGTTAGTATATCAACAGAAAATTAATCAGAAGATATTATGATAGTATTCATAATTTTAAGCAAAATTCCAAAACACATGCCAGCTCACACTTTTGTGGACAGCACTTGTTGCTTTGTTTTGTGTCTGTTAAGTCAGGGCTTGTGGTCCTGGTGCTGCAAGTGATGTTAAAGTAGAAATGATGCTTCAGCAGCAGTTCTCTCAGCAGCAGGCCTGGAATTTCATTGTTTTAGAGCCGAGGCCACTGGGCCTTTTGTGTTGTCAATTCTTTGTGGGCACAGAGGCCAAAAACCAGGGCAGCAAGGCCATAATATAACGCGTTTGATTAGATTTGAGTTCCCAACGGGCCGGGCTGGTCCGGTCAGACCAACCCACTCGGACGTGGGTCAGGTCTGGGCTTCAGCACCTGTGTGTCGAGCCACGTCTGTTTTTACTCAATACGGGGATAAACATTGCACACAAGCTCAACCATAGACCTCTGCAAGCATAACTAAAGGAGCACGAGTGGCTGCTCGAAGGGTCAACAGGTAGATCACACATAAACCTGGCTGTCATGGTGATTGCGTGGCAGCCTCCAGCCGTCCTGGACTACCAGCCATTCTGTGATTCTCCAGAGCACACAGAGGGGCGTCACACGTCACAGCCTTGCAAACGCGGACACACAGGGGTGGGGGGTGCGTTTGATGAAGTCTCCTTGTGGCCAGTGATTGACTGGTGTCAAACTGTTGTTATAGTCCGTCCGAGCGCTTCATGCCAGGCTCGAATCAAACCCACCATTAGTGACGTACGCATCGTCTCATTTGATGTTGCCAGAATGTCAACAAAAGACGCAGGTGTCAAAACCGTGTTGAGGAAAAAACTGTAAGATCAACTGGGGCAGTGTGGGCGGGGCATCAAGGCCACTGTGGCCTTAGGGCAGATATTGTTTTCAAGGGCACAAGGCCAAGTTGCATGGCCCTTGAGGCCCTTGTGAAACTCCTGCCCTGAGCAGTAGGTAGGCCGCTGTGTAATTGTTTTCTTTCTCCATGTCTATCAGTTTACGGCCTTAAACTGCCCTCTAATGGCCACTTGCAGCATGATCATGCACCATGTCTTCTAAAACAACATTCATGAGCACTCTGAGTGTAATCCAGCGGCCTCCCCTGAATCCAATACAACGCCTCCAGGAGATTCGCAGCATGAATGTAGCGCCAACAAGTCTGCAGAAATGATGTGATGCTGTCATGTCAACTTGGAGCAGAGCTTTAAATGAATGTGACAGTTAATGAAATGAAGAGCTGAGGCTGCTTTGAGAGTGGGGGAATAATTTTTTTTAAGTGGAGCTCCTAAAAGTGTTTGGTGAGTGTACATCACCACAAATGATCAGATTAAGAGCCACCAGCAACATGGCAGTGCTGTTTCTGATTCAGCTGAGTGCTGCACCCTGTGCTGCACTCAGGCTCACCTGGCCACCTCCGGGCTCTGTTTGACAGCGAGCAGCAGAGGCTCAGTGTTGATGAGGACGGCCCAGCAGGGGAAACAGGCCAGCAGCAGAATCAGGATCCCTCTCTGGAGAATCACTCCCACACGCTTCAAGTTCCCGCTCCCATACGTCTGCGTGAAACCGGCAGACAGATTAAGAAGCTTAATAAGAAAATACATCACAACCCCACAAGCATGGGAATGACTGGGTCAAGAAAACAGACCTGATACATAAGCTCAGCGCTGAGCTGTTGTTGACACTACCTGAGATATGAGCGTATCACAAGTCGATGCCAAACCGTTGCCAACAGACATACCAGAGATGTTAACCACCTGTAGTTGGAAAAGAACATGATTAACCAATCGATTTCAATTCAAAACCACGGGCAGGCTAATGGAGGGCAAGAGCAGCAAGTCTCCTCACCACAGCTGCCAATGATACTCCTGCTAGTTGTGTTTTCCCCAGGTGACCACAGAACACCATACTGATGGTGCTGACCATGAAGACCAGTGACTGGGAAATGAACTGGAGAACAAAAACAAAACACAGCAAACTAAAAACATGTTGGTATTGAGTACCACAAGTATAGTTAGAGAAAATGCCCAGTCCACTCCTTGTAAAGCTCTAACAAATACAAGCAAAACTAACAAGAACACATTTCTAATCTCACGTATCCATCACTGCATTAAGCAGTGATGCACATCAATGAGCACAATATGTTATAAGGAAAATAAAAGAAGTGCTCAAATACCTTCATTTGTAGTATTATCTATCTATTTGATTCACTGGAATAATCAGAAAAACATCACCCTTTGTTAAACTCTAACATATACAAAGCTTTGAGCAGATAAGTTACACAGAAGTGTTTAAGACTCTCTCCTCCTCTCTCACTCTCATGGTGAGTTTATCTTTACTGCCACAGATTCAAACCAATACATGTGTGATTAGTATTTAATAAACAGGCTGATGTTGTGTGATACATAGTGAAGTTGCTGTAGCTCCATAGCTTCCTTAGAAAGATTTGTGAACTTCTACTTTGTCTTCAGTTTTTACGGCCCTTTACCAAACCACCACCAACAGCCACTTTTGTTTTTAAAATGAATGTTTGTTTTTAAAATGAATGACAACTAAAAGTCATTGTCACAGTCCTAACTACAGCACTTGTTCCTGTTACAATGCCTACATTTCTCGTTTGCGGCGGGGGGTCAGGTGTGTGTGTGGGGTTTGTGGGTGTCTGTGTGGGGTGTGTGGGTGTCTGTGTGGGGGGGCAGTTGAGTCCTGTGTGTGCTATTCTCCACTGTGTTTAATGTGCAAGCTGCTCGACTTTTGTTTACAAGTTTTTGTAGGGTCTCTCACGTGACCTCTTCACGTGGTCTGTATTTTCTTGTCCACAATTTGAACGAGTACTTAAAAATCACTTAACAAGGAGCAGGATTAAAAGCAGACTACTGTACCCTGCCACTGTACAAGAAGAAGAAGTAGGGCGCTCAGACCCGGTCTTACCACCGGCCCCGCTAGTTTCAGCAGCTGGACCGTCTCCCTGCGGTACTCCAGGGGGATGATTCCTCCAGTGCTCCCCGGGGAAGAGCCCCAGCGCCCCGGGCTCTGCACACGAGTGGCCGCCCCACTTCCTGCTGTGTGTGTGGTTACTGGTTCCATCCCCGAAAAAGAGAAGCGATATAAACAGACAGTCTGATTTGACGTGCTCTCCCGCTGCCGGGCGTCCTCCGCAGTTTTGGGAAGTGTCAACCACCAAGGCAGGTGAAAATGTGTCAGGAGGAAATGCCCTCAGTCTGCGAATCAAAAAAAGGGAAGTGGCTGAAACTGACTGGACGATTGAAATTAACTGAAACACACCACATGGTGCCTTTGTTAGCGGCGCTGCTGCCCTGTGCTCTGTGGAGGATACAGCGTAGCACCTCGTAAACTCAGAAATTCATACTCAAATGACGACGAAGGTTGTTTAAAGCTTTGCTGTGTCCGAAATCACTCACTCATTCACTACACAATACTCACTGTATAGTGCACTACATAGTGGGCAGTGAGTGGTTTCGGACACAGCCTTAGTGTATGGTTCAACGTCACGACGTCGACGTGACGCCGTCGAGGGAACGCGTCGCTCTGCAATTCACCGTCATGCCGCTAGGGGGGTGTGGCTGTGTGTTTGTGTGGTTTCGGTCACAGTAAACAATGGCAACCCAGGTGGAGCGGGTAGTGTTTGGAGATGGAGCTCATCGATATTGAAAAACAAATGCTTTTATTGCAAATGTTGAAGCGCAGGCGACGGAGAGGACGTCTGCAAAGATGGTCTGTACGACCACTAAACCAGTGGAGGCTGAGAACAGGTGAATTTACCACACTGGTTCGTCCACTGAGGAACCTGGATGAAATGGAAATGAGCGGACCAATCACAGCCATTGCGGTTCGCGTAGTAAAACGGGACTATATTCAAATGATGATGTAATTCCACAATAACATCTTAATTTTAAACATTAGATTTCATTTAGCTACGTGTGTCATTGTTAATTTTTTTAGATTGTT
>OMNW01032995.1:0-11032 GCA_900303245.1 Selene dorsalis
TCAGTTAAATTTGTGGCATTTGTTGCATCAGATTCATCTGTAAGTTTCTGAAGTCCGGCTTTCACAGCCACATTTTACGTTCAGCAGTGATTGGCCAGTTGTGTGCAGCTGAGAAGGGGCAGAGGTCATCAACTCATGGCCCTTGTTTTCCTCTCTACATCAGCTTCTTAAGAAATCAGCACACTGTCTGTAGCTTGCATTGCTCTGCAGTGAAATGCATTCACTGTGTGCTCCAGTCTAAAACAGTGATGCAGTTCCTATTTGTTGTACATTTTATAGTAATTAAGCTTTATATCAAAGATACAGACACTTTGTGGGCAAACAAATAGAATATTTTTTTATAACTATAAATCAGGATACATAGACAGTGTCAGTCCGTTGTGTTTTGCTGTCTTACCTCCACACGCACACACACACACATGCACACACACACAAAGTCAAGGTGCCAGTCACATTGTTGGTTGTGTGAGATCACAGGAGTTTTTGGGCCTTCCCAGATCCAGTGTTGTCAACTGCTTTAAAAATAAACACTTCATGACTCACCCTGATGTGTTTAAGCCTCTCAGATAGAGGAGCATGAAAAACCTGTGCAGGTATTATACATGGCCTGATAAGCATCACTCCTGGATTGTTTTATGTGCAGTTTTTTGCAGCAGGCAGAGAACAATCAGTCATTCCTGAAAGCTAATACTAACAACAGTCAGTGTGAAGCTGCACGAGTGAACTGACACACCACCTAACGATCTACAAACAGACATTTTACATCAGTGCTCGCATTTATATATTAGAGTATATACAAGTCTGTCTTTGGTTAGTCAGAGTAAACAGTTAGATGAACAAAAGTGAAATAAAAAACAACACAGAGCATGTCACTAGCTGTAAAACTATGATGCAGGTAATGCAAACATCTGCACCAAAATAAATCACACAGCTGTCTGTGTTTACTGCTGTGAGTGTTTGACCCTAACACTGGGGATTCCAGAGATCACAGAAGTGAGGCTGAGCAGGGAAATGCCCCTCACTAACACACACACACAATAAAAAAGGAGACAGGAACTGACTATGTGATTGCATCAGGGTTAAGAACAACAACACCCTGCTATCTGCAGATTTTCACCGTTGCGTTTCCTTGTAAATTTAGATTGTGAAACCAAAAGCATCCGTGTGCTTATTATGACAGAAAACAAAACTTAAGAATGTAAATGCAAACTTTTAAAAACCTTTAGACTCTTAGGTTTTGATAGAATCAATTTTGAACAGTTTGATTCATGCATTGAAATGAAGCCACTGCTTGACTAATATTCCTCTGAGCTATTTTAATATTTCACTGGTATTTTGTCCACAAGAAGAGGAACTGGTTAGTGGGTCTGAGTAGGCCCAACGACGCCAAACTTCCTTATAACTATTTGCGTGGTTGTTTAAGGGTGATTTATCAGTTGGTGATTAATTATTAGCTATGTAATTTTCTTCTCAAGATAATTCGAGGAAACTGTCATCATCATTTTCTTCTGATTAGTTATGATGACATTGCGGTTAATAGATATCTGCGTGGTTAATAGCAGGTGTAGGTCTACACAAGTCTGAGGGTTGTTGTTTTAGAGTTTAAGTTTGATTTGTGCATTGATGGAAATGTGAAGTATAAAGTTGATGTTTGAGTAAAGTGAGTAAACAAGCGAGGTTTTCCTTTGCTGTTTGTGCAAAACAGAAAAGGTTTTACATTTGACGTGAAGTAGCTGTTGCTAAATGTTGCTAGGTGATAATAGTTTTCACTAGCATGGACCACACCACAACAATGTGCCATTTAAACATTTTAATGGATGGAATCTAAGTGTTGAGGATGGATGAGTGGATATTGTAAGGGAGACCGGGGATGGTTGTAACATTTATGCATGGTTTAGTCTCAAACACAAGGAGTGAAATGTTACACTTCACCCCATAGTCTGGGTTAGTTGTAACACGCTCTGGGGTGGAATGGAACACTGTAAAATACCCTGGGGTGGGGCTGTGTGTGTGTGTGCATGTGCATGTGCATGTCTCAAGCATATTAGTTGCTGTCAGCCATAGTCTGATCCTAACCTTAACCCTAACCCTTTCGTCTTTGTCTTTCAAAACCTAGACATACTGAAATTCAAAGAAAACATAAATGCAATTACAGTTTTGGTTGGAGTAGGTTAACATACTAAACTGCTGTTACAACTAACCCTGGGTATGCACTGGTTGATAAGAGAGGGACAGGGACTGAGGATGATCGGAGAGAGGGATGTGGTTAATGTCAAGAAATCTGAGGCAAATAGAGGAGGAAGGGGTCGACCAGGTGTATGTAGGCTTGACCAGTGATTAGAGGCATGGTTGAGGCATGGGCCTCCTCCTGAACCTGAGTTAATCAGTTAACTCCATCTAACAGAACTCACCTCAACTGTCGCAGCAGCAGCAAGGGTTTTTTGGAAATAATAGTCAACAGTGTTTGTGGATGTCAGTTAATTTGCCTTAAATGTGGAAGTCTTTTCATTTTATTTTTGTAAAACATCGCTGTGGAAATAGTAAAACCCACGTACCTTCAAAGACATTTGAATGTGTTTCCGTCACTTGTTTCCAGTGAACAGTTTTAATTTTCACAGTCAAATAAGTTCAGTGGTTTGCAAATTTTCACTTTTGCATATGCACATATTCAACTCTCACTGACCACATGACCAGACGCGACAAGTGAGTGGAGATTCAATTCTGTCGCCTGTCAGGAGGATAAAATAAGTCAAACTTCCTTCCTACTTTCCTTTCACCCAACTTCTCCTTCTCAGTTGCAACACATGGGGTCTTTTCTCTGGGCTTCACATGCGGAGTGGACAGTTTCTGACTTAGAAACTTAGAGTTTCCCCACTTAAAAAAGACTCTGGAATATAAAATAAGCCCATGTTTTATTTACATATTTATTTGACCAAAATCATCTCAGGAATTCTGAGGTTGTGTAAAATGATAGAGCTCGTGTGCTGAGGTCAGTTCTGGGAAAGACTGCAGGGTTTTAACACTCTGCATGACATGTTTAAAATGAGCAACATGAAAGGAATGTGAAGCCTATTTGACCCTGAGTCAAAAGCCTAGTCATGTTTTCAAGGAACAAGGAATTTTCATGGCAGTGTCTCAACCTAGATGATAATTTTTTTTTTTTTTTTAAATGAAACACAGCTTTCGAGAGAAAGGTCACAAACAGAAGAAGTAATCGGAAGTGTGTTTATTTTTCTGTAGGTACCACTTCCCTTTCTTCTGTCTTTATTTAGTCTGCGCTGAGTGAATGTCTGTAGCCGTCTAGCAAGATTTTCAGATTCAGACGAGGTGACTGATCCTAATAACCATAATACATTAATGATTAAAGAGACCATTCTGAACCTGATCAATTTTACATTTCTATTTCAGATCTGTTTTAATGTGCAACACCGTAAATGAGGTTATTCTAAGTTGTTAGCGCAATGCTGATCATCTGATCTTAGTTTCGGGCTGAGTAGTCTGGCAGCACTGATATGAAACACTGTTTATTTATCTTGGGTTTGTCAAAACAGAAGGGGAAGCATTAGAAACATGTTGCACATACTCAAACCCAGACACTGTTTCCTGTCTTATCACACAACACATTAAGTATCTTTCCATAGCTTGTGGTTTACCGGATGTGCAGAGCTGAAATCAAGCACACGTCCTGTGTGTTTTATGTGAAAATGACAGATTATGTTTAAATGCACTTAAGAATGACGATATCAAAATAATGCAGTGACTGCTATTGCTTCCAATGAAACACTCTTGGGACATCTGAGAGACCCCTGACTTACACAATCCTCACCTCCCACTTTGAGAAGATCTCTCCTGCATTCTGTGGCCTGTCTGTGGTGGAGGTCTGTGAAGGAGGCCTTATGGGCTTTTAAGATTTAAGACAGCAGCAGCTTCTGTTGTCCTGTAGTTAAAAAGCATTTTGCAGAGGTCATGAATCTTATCAGAGGAGCTGTAATTACAATCACCAGAATATCACATCATAGACAGTTGGTGCTAAAAGTTACGAACGTGGTGCTTCGTCTCACACACTTCACTCAGGACTCTCACATATAGCTCACAGTGTGGATCGCATAGCAAATTTCCACTGTGAATTTCGACAGGGTTGAACCGTTGCACACTAACGGAAATGACTGGAACCACGTCATGTGGTGTGGAAGTGACACCACAGATCAGCACTGTCCAACAGTGAAAAAAATAAGCCCATAGTATGAAAGAAAATTGTGACCTATCTTTACATTTTCAACTGGAGCAGTGATACTTAAAAAGTCATGTTGCGTAAGAAGTGATAAGGTCCACATAAGGAGTTGGCTGTTGCAGGCCAATAAAACACAGGACTTTACTGAAGGAGAGTTTGATTCCCACAAGCTGCATTATGACTTCATTATCATAGTAACCATGTGGGTTGGAGGTAAAACAAGATCATGATCTAACTCTAACAAAGTAGTGTTAGTTCCTCATCATGATGAGCCGTCACTGTTATAGTAACCATGTTGGCGTTACCTATGACAGCACAGTGGTGTATCTACCATGACACAGGTGGACTCAGTGCAGTATTTCAGAAGACACATCTATGGGTTCAAAAACAACCTATATGTAAGAGAATGAGTTTTGTGGTTGTTTTGGTTGGTTGAACTTCAGGGGCCATTTGTGTGTTCTGGAGAATCACAGAGTCCAGGATGGCCACGCAGTCACAGAGACAGCCGAGTTTATCTGTGGTCCACCTGTTAACCCTTAGAAATGTCACTCGTGATCATTTAGTTATGCTTTCAGAGATCTATGGTTGATCTGTGGTCATATGCAATGTTTATACCTGTATACCTTTTAGTCCCAGTCCGTCCCTGATGAACTTGCTGCACCGTTGACAACATGTCCTCCTCCTTCCACTGTTTCTGTTTTCATCAGAAACAAATTGGTTTTACCTACGTGTCCCCTCGCTATGTAGCCTGTAGACTGCGGCTGAAGGTGAGAAGTGTCTGGCTTTTTACTGATATGTACTTATACTGCACTGCATGTCAGTGTGAACGCATACATAAACATTGAAAGTAGCATTGTGAGTTAAGTGAGTACACCATATGAGACACATAAGAACTTCCTCTGGGGGGAGGGAACTCTTGAGTTAAGACACAGGGTTGCAGTGGTTGACATTACATCTCAGGATGTCCACAGTGATTAATGTGTGACAGGTGACCGCTGTGTCGGTGAATTACCAAATATTTATTTATACACAGGTCATATAAGATAAGATATACTTTATTGATCCTAAGATGGGAAATTACAGGGCGTCGCGCAGCACAGTGGGTAGAGCAGGGGCCCCACGTGCAGAGGCCACAGTCCTCCCACATCAGGTGACCCTTCACTGCATGTCATCCTCTCTCTGCCTCTCCATTTCCTGTCTCTCTCAACTGTACTACCAAATAAAGGCAAAAAATGGCCAAAAATATACTTAAAATAAAGAAATTGATGGAAAATTACTGCAATGACATTGATACATATGTGTATGATTATTTAGATAGTATTTGGGGCATTTTTGCATTTCTTTGACAGGATAGTAGAGAGAAAAAGGAAAGTGAGGAGAGACTGGGGGAATGAGATGCAGTACAGATCAGCACAGTCAGGAATCAATCCAGCGATCACTGCATAGGGCATTGCCAACACGGGACGAGCTCTTAACCACTCAACCACCGAGCATCCCAGTGACTCTGATGCAGTAATCAGAGATAATGATGAATTATACATCATTTATGTGCTGTTTACAGCTAATCTGCTTTAATGAATAATCCTGACAGATATCTGAGGCTGAGGTCATCAGTGTTGCAAACAGCATATGTGCGTGTGAGGGAGTTCTTATGTTCCAAACGAAGGTGACATCAACATGCATACTTGTGGATGACAAGTATGGGTCATACTTGTGGGTGACTGCATGTGTGATGATCTCTTTCTGAGGTTTAAGTATGTGGCGAATCTTTCAACTCCCCAGAGAATCTGCATTTCAGCTTCCTAGTCATGGTTTTGGTAGTGACTGACATGGTGCTCCATTTTCTTTGGAGAATTTGAAAGTCAGAGTTAGAAGAATGGTTTAGTGGTTTTAGTGTTCTTACTGGATGCAGAGATAGGACGTCTGTATCTACAGTATATCTGCAGCTCTGTGTTTGTGTCTGAATCTGATGTCACAGGTGGAAAGATTGTTTTATTTTTTATATAAAGTGAGGTTATCTTCTCAGTCAGAAAATGAGGGTGTTTTACTTACCCCCACTGAATATATATGACAGATAGGTTCAGATTAGGAAGGAAATGTAATTTTGGACTGGAAATTTTCTGACTTCATTGTTTCCACAGGCCGGGAAGAATAGCATTTCCTTCTGAACCCTCAATTACTTCCTTCCCTCTCTCCACCTCTCCATTGACTGCTTGAAGTTGTACAGAAGATGCCAAAAAGGGGAAGTAATTACGCCACATAAGAGAGTTTCACAGCGATCTGTAGGTCATGTGCCACACTAATCATACCCTGTTCAGTAAAGTTAAGGTTGATATCAGCAGTCTGAGTCTCTGACTAACGCTTCCAGTTTAAAATGCTTCTTTTTTCACCAGATATTTTCTCATGGTCATTGCACTTCTGTTGAAATCCTATTCAGTCATAACACAACAGCCATGTGTTGTAAACAGCCTCTGTGTGTGGACCGTGTGGTCGGTAAACCGTACCCTTCAACAGTCCACATTTCTGCAGTACTGCTGGTTAATCACATGTTTTCTTCAGAGTGAAGCCAGATTTAAACGTCTCTAGTGATGGAACATCAAACCGTATGACAGTTGTTCTTAAAGTGGAAGTTCTTGTGGGGGTGCATTCATTTTTACTCATACTCCATCCATACGCAACACAGTGACAGTAATTTATGACTTTTTAGTTCCAAACCCTTACATGCTAAAAAAAAAAGAAAGAAAAAGAAGTTTACAGGTGCTTAAAGTGAGAACCTTTGAAAACCACTGAGACATTTCTCTGTTTACACAGCACAGTGAAAAGACAAGATGCTGATACAGTAGGAGAACAGAATTTATATTAAATGAATTGGAGAAAACAATCTTGAGGTCACTCACTGACCTTTACCTTGTCTTTCTTTGTCAAAGGATCAAGTTTGTGTACCTAGAGTTTGCTTAGTTGTTATGGAAACAAGTGTGAAGATGAACAAGCTCACATGTGACAAATGAGCAACCTAAGTCACTGATGACAGTGTGATATGACTGAAATGAATGCAATGAGTTCATGTTTAAATCGTCCCAATCATTGCGATAAGCATATTTTATTCCAACTTTATGGGCTCCTGTGTAGATACCATGGTGGGTTTGAGTTGTCATGTTCACACCTCAGTGTAGTGATGAGAATCAGAAAACACTTTAACCGCAACATTAGCTGAATGCTCAGTAGTGATGCACATGATGTGATCAGCTTCAGAGAATCCTCTGCTGTGTTCGATCTGTAAAACCACAGGGGGATACAGTAAGTAAACATCCGTCATGCTTAGTAATGTACTGGGAAATTACGATGGGACCTTCAGGTCAAAACAATATGGTGGTCCACATCATGCTCCCTATTAAAAACATGGAACATCTGAGAGAGCCCTCACTAGAACAGTCTTCCCTTTCTACATATAGTGTAGAAAGTAATGATGGAGGCCATGTGAGCAGCTGCAGAGAATCATACAGAGATCTTGGTTTTGCTCTTAGTTGGGTTTGTTAATGAGGTAGAAATGACACAGCTCTTCTTGACTGTTTCATCTGAGCCCACCACAGCTACATGCATAAGTACAAGTGACATTATAATCTTCATATGCTCATAGAGTTAGCTCTAAAAGGTGAAAACCTGGTGGTTTCTGGCCTGCTGGTGTGCCACTTATGTCGGTCATATGTTTATATGATATTTCTCATTTATTTGATTTTCAGGTTTTCAGCAGCTGTGGCCAGAGGTTTGATGTTTTTGGGTTATCTGTTTGTCGGGGTGATCCCATTCACACTGTGTGGTGTGAACAGTCATTAGGATTTGGAGGTCAAAGGTCAAAGGTTACTGTGACCACACGTAACATAAATTAACTGCAGCTGGACTGGTTGACAGTACACACACCCAAAAGGTAGTGAACAACTTAAAACCCACCTGTCTGTGGGTTCCAGTGGTTTTTAATGGGTAAAAAGGGGATTGAGGAAAGAGCGGGTCAGATCATGCTGATTATCCAAGACGGCATCTTCACAGCATAGTGTGGTAACAGAACAGTAGAAGTGAAATGACGGTTTGCCAGTGTGCGTAGCTAGGAAGGATGTTAGCCCGTACAAAGTCTGTTGAGCAGGTTGCCATGAAACGTGCAAGAAAATTCATGCAGACTCAGCATGAACTCCTCTCTGAACACAGACCTCTGCCATCAGGAAGAAGACTCATGGTGCCAAAGTGCAAACCCAACCAACTGAAGCTATTGTTTCTTTAAGCTGCTCAGCTGCTAGATATTACTGCAATGGAGTATTTAGTAGAATCCACAGTGTTTATTTATAAACCATCATATTATTAGTCTTAAACATCTCTTTATGTGTACATTAAGATTTTCAACAGAAACAGAGACACTTTAATTTACTTTTACTGTATAAAAGAGAATATAAGCCCAGATGTATGAAGCCAAAATCTTATACACACACAAATTCAACACATTAAGAACAGGATCATGTAAAATAATCAAGAAAAGAAGAATCTACAAAAGAGTGGGTTGAATACGACTGCTGCTGTGTTCAGTTGCTTAATATAGTGCGTTACATTATAATTTTACTCAAATGTCATCACAGCAATAGTAATATATGGAGAATGTGGAGGGAGCATCGACTCCTCCACAGTCAGTGTTGCATTTGTACCTTTTTGGTGCGATCACATGTGTGACAGTCATGGTGCGAATGTCAACTGGAAAACTATGGTCTGCTGAATCACTCTGACACCCGGTGTGAGATTGACCGGTGAGTGAGGTGATGATGTGAGGCAGATAGGACAGAAGCTTTTCATTTATCAGTGAGGGAACAATCAAAGGTCTGATCCTCTGCCCTTAACTATTACTTTTATTCATGTTCAGGTGCTTTATATTGTACGTTATGTTTACTGATTTTGCTCATGTCATCACTGTAACAGTGATATATGGAGAATATGGAGTTAATGAATATCCCGTTGGGGATTAATAAAATCATTCCTATTCTTGTTCTAATTCTCATTCTTATTTTAAAGCAGTAATTTGACCCTTTGACCTTTCAGTTCATTTGCTGAGACTTTGAGTATTTTCAGTATTTGGTCTCCCCCTGCTGGTTGAAGTAGAAGCTACTGACATCTTTGAGATGGTGTATAGAATCACTCAGTATTCATTAACCACAAGTTAACCCATGAATACCTTGTGCAAAAAGGAAAGGGAAAAATAACATTGTTAAGGATCTGAGAAAACTGTCCTGTCTGTTGGTTAAGGTGTCAACTATTTCAGAGGATCAGACAGGATGTATATTGTTGTTGTTGTTGTTATTGTTTTGCTGAATTTTCTGCAGGATTTTGTGAATCTGTAGGTGTTTTGTGTTAATATGAGTTGTTTTGCTCTGCCCAGGCTGGAGGGACAGGTTTGAAGGTTGGCAACACACACACCATTGCCATCTACAGCACACACACCACTTGGTCAGTGTGAGACAAGAGACAGTGTTTATCAAAACTTTGTCACCATCAAGTGGGGAAAAGAAAATCTGCAGCTACATGAACCAAAACAGGAAAAGGGTGCGTAAGGAAACGATACAACAACTGAAGTTCACTCTGCAGAGCACAGCTGTAAGGACAGCTTTGGATTGTCATGCAGGGAAAATCCTTGGATCACACACCCACAGGTTCCAGGTATAAAAAGAAAAGAACTGTTTGTAGGCCTATACGAAATCATACAAAACCCAATCAATAGATGCAATAAAATCACAATTAGTTACAGAGAGAGCCTTCAGAAACCAACCTGCCAGTTTGCACAAACAGCGAGTCAACTTAACCAGTGTGATGTGGAAAAGACACCAAGAGACGAATGATGAAAATATCTGTTTTCCAAATGGGTGTGTCCATGTAGTTGTTAAAAGCTTTTTACTTTTTATTGCCCTTAGGGGGCAATAAAAGTATTCCAGTCGGTCAGCTGGTGGCAGCCTCTGCTCTGCTCTGCTCTGTGTGAAGCAGTGTGATGATAAATGAGGAATGAGGAAACAAACATGGTGCACGGTGGTTGACAGTGACTGGCCATCAAGTCAGCGTAGCCGTATGGTGAACGATTAAAACATTCATGTTAACTTATTGTCACAGTTATATATATAATATAACAACTAATCAGTAGTTGTTTTTCTCTCATTTGAAGATTTATTTAACACTAGCTTCAATAAACGTCTTAAAACTTTGTGATTGAAAGTTTGGCAAAAATGCAGCTGGTGCCTCCAGGTAGGTAAGGCAAGGCAATTTTTTTTGTATAGCCCATTTTTACAAACAGTTCATCTCAAAGGGCTTTACACAGCATCATGACAACATCCTCTGACCTCTGACCCTCACATCAACTGAGGAAAACCCCCTAAGAAAACCCTTTAGACAGGGAAAAAACAGGAGAAACCTCAGGGTGAGCAACAGAAGAGGGGTCCCTCACCCAGAACGGGCAAACGTGCAATAGATGTTGTATACAGACAAGAAAACAGTTTACAACACAGAGTATGGGAAAACATGGAAAGGGAATCAGTTGGTTAAGAAAAATGATGGACACAGGAGAGGCAGGGAGAGAAGGCCGGTGTAATGGGACTATTGGATGGCAGACTGGGTCATGAGCAGGGAGGGCAGGCCGGTTTAACAGCAGGAGAAAGGAGGTGATGCAGGAGGCAGTTGGTGCAGAGGGATGGAGCTCTGGAGAGATCTGAGGAAACACAGAGAGAGTGAGAGACACCAAGGCCAAACTACAAGGTGCAACAAATAATGACAGTTCAAAAT
>OMNW01032997.1:0-22150 GCA_900303245.1 Selene dorsalis
AAATGTTGCTATGATTTTTCTTGGATGGAAAACTACTGTAACTACTGGCACAAAAAAAACATATGGTGAGAAAGAGTGTTTTGGTTATAAACAAAGTGGGAGGGGTCATCCAAGTTATTACAATTCTTCCTTTGAGATATTTTAGTGTGGAGTCGGTGATGCTAGTATGGCTAAAACAGGGGCACCCGGATCAAATCTTGTCAGTGGCAGCTGTCAGCCAATCAAATGCATCGATTGCTGACTGGCAAGCCAATAGAAGGTTTAATCACTGGAGATGGTCCATTGAGGAGCTTTTTACCTGGTAGGTCACCCGGCCAGCAAAGTGCTTGATAGTAAACTCTGGGAGTGGCATCTTTGGCTTCAAATACAATGGATTGTTGCCATGGTGATAGTGACACTTTTGGAGAAAAGTGTGGTCCGTCGCCTGGCAACATGTCACAAGAATCAAAGTGTCATGTACGATAATTTACTGTGAGTCTGTAACAGATGTCTATATGTGTCACCCCTTTGCTCACTTGTGGGAAACAACTCTGGTCGTCCAAAATCCTCAGTATCCCATGAGGCTTAGCGGCGATGAGATCGATGCAGGGCTGGTTGTCACTGAAGGGGATATCCTGCCAGGGGATTTGTTCCCTGCTGTACTCCTCCTGCATGACGGATCACATACAACACAATGTCATGTACAAAGCACTGCTCCACTGACTAAATAAAGACTCTGTGTGTCTCATCATTATTTCTGTCAATCAATAATAAACAGGTGTGATGTGGACCCACCTGCTCCTCCCTGAATATGATCCGGTTGAAGAAGAACTGCAGGTACTCGTTTGCATAATTAATGCAAAGCTGCTCAAAGCTGTTGAAGGCCAGATCCTGTTGTACCACACACACACATGTACATGCATACACAAATATAAACACATGTAGCTGGTGATTGATCATATTTTATCATCATGTCGAAAGGGTGATTAATCTGTCTACTGTGTAACACCAAGAGGTCACAAACAGGTGTCCTGAGATGTTCATCCATGACGAATGTCACTCACCTCAAATCCATATATGTCCAGTATAGAGATGGAGAGCGTGTGTTGGCGAGGGTACACCTGAGCATTGATCCTGTCTGTTAACCAGTGGAAGAGCAGCGAGTACAGGATCTTGGCAACAGCATCTCTGGAGTACATAGATTTGCATGTGAGAACATAGAACAGAATGGAAAACTCATCATTCTCACTCTCTTTATTTCCAAAAAGATAATATCTGATTCAATGGTATTTCCCTTTCTGAACTGTATTACATTTGCAGTGGAAATAACTGTTATTACTATCCATGTTGTGTGTTTGTGTTGTATGGGTGGTGTCTCTCACCTGGCATCAACAGCGTTTTCCACAGTCAGTGGGGTGTAGATCTTGTCCCTCATCGTCTCCTGTGGAGAGGAGGATTTAATATCACAACAGTCATTAAGGTAACAGACAGACCCCTCACCCTCACTGTGTGTTCACCTAATCAGACCTTTTCTTAGGACTGTGGTTGACTGACTGCTCCCTCACATTCCCAACAGCGTTGCTGTACTTCCTTAGACAGAATAATGTCCATCATCATCACAGAAAACATTTGTGAATAGTAAATGATAAAATGAATGAATGGCTGAATTCCATTCAGCTGCTTCAGTCTCACGGTCCTGAAGTTGTTCATGTTACATCTGTGTGGAGGTCAAATTCTGATTCTGATAGACTTTTCACTTTATTTTGCGACTGTACTACTTGTTGAGACTTTAAAGCAGTGTTGTTTTTCAAAGTGTTGTTATATAAAGAAACCTATCCCTCACCCCCCCACCTCCACTGCAGTGTGGAATTTCTGTCTCTCTATTTTGGCAGTGAGACTAATTACATAAACATTCTTTCAGACGGAAAAGCCATGCCAGTGGTAATTTGTGTTTGTCTTCTCTGTTTGTCACTTTCTTTTTTAGTCTGTAATCGTTCCTTTCAACACATTCATGAAGTATTTTGTTGGTTTTCTGGTTTGTCTGGAGCATCTGACACTTTTCCTAGATTTTTACACCATACAGTTGCTCTTGCCCACTCTGTTGCTATGGTTGCTCCTCTCCTCAAAACATTTATTGCTAGTTTGCATAAGATGCATTACTACAGGTTCTCCAGTGCGGTAATGTTGCCACAGACAACAGCTTAAATTTAAAACTTTGGTAATCTGAAAAATACATAGGTGCTTTGTCTAGCACTTGAACTGACATTTAAATGATGTTTATTCATTTATGAAATCCCACACTGCAGTTTTTAAGGCAACACTGAACAACAGCTACACACATCAAAACTACTCTTCATGTGGAAATAAGGATGTCTCCTGTAACCTTGATTCCTATTCATTTTAAGCACATAACCGAACCACCACCCCACCACCCCCCATGCCCATAGGCAAAGTGCACTCACTGCTGTGAAGTGTGGCTATTTATACTGTCCACTTGACAGAGTGCAAACAAAAGGAGTCTACATGGCCAGAAGCACAAAGCAACAGTAAATGTGTGTGTGTCTATTTATGTCTGTGCACTGTATGTTTAGAGGATTGTACCTGTGTGTATTCATGCTTGTTTGTGTGTTGTAGATGTGTGAGTATGAGCATAAACGGTTGTATTACCACACAGAAAGCTGAACTGGGCCATGGATCATAGATGCTCTGCTCTACATGAGGTCAGATTTGATTTAAGATTAGATGAGCAGAAGATCAGAGTTAAGACATCTGACACATACAGGAAACTGAAATCTGAGACACAAAGACAGAGTGATGTGTAATGTAGAATGAAAGCTGTTGATAAATCTAATATAGTGTAGAGTACAGCTAACACTCATTATCCACAGTTTCAGTTTTAGTTTAAAGAAATAAGAAATCATGATGTGAAACCAAAATAAGAATTTCACTGAAAATCAGTGAAGCTGCTCAGTGTGTCTTATGTTTTGCTATTACTCTGTCTCCTCTAGTAACAATGATGCATGTAATAAAAGTAGTTTATTTACTGCAATAGGGGAGAAGCTCAGTGAATTTGAGGTGCTTCTCCATTACCCTGTAGCTCTGGAGCTGTCAGGAGACCGGATGGCAAAGTGATTGATGGTAGCAAGAGACATCCATACAGTACACGATCGTGCCATTAACTAGGTTTATATGCAGTCTCTAAATATGACAACAAATGTGCTAAGTTGTCAGCACTGAAGGCTGTAAGAGACTGTGTTTGCCTCTTTATTTTGTAAAAGAAATGGCCTAAAGAGAAACTCCAACTCAGTCACATGGCATTTCAGTCATTTCAGTTGCTCCCATTGCTCTCATCTTTCTCTTCCAAAATACATCCTAAGACTAAGACACCATGTTACCTTCCAACTGTGTTCAGAAAAAAAGCATCTATGGACTTCTCTATCTCTAAATATCAGTCTCCAGTGGCCAAGGCAGGAGTATGGAGTGCAACAGAGAATAATCAACCTGGGACATATGGATGGTTCCTTATAGCAGAGCAGCCAATAGATCAACATCCCAAAAACCTTTAGTGTGTAAGATTGCAAGAGGATAATCTACCAGAGGAAGTCAGCAGAACACGACAAGCACACAAGGATATCAGTGACAGCGGTTCGCCTCTTTCTTGTCTTTCTTTCTTTTCCTCCGTGTGTGGGATCAACAAGTGTGTCTCCATTGTGCCTGAGTAAACGACACTGAGGGCCATACAATGCCTTTAACGTCACTACATACTGTATGCGTGTACGTTTGTGTAAGTAAGAGGGAGCTACACAGGTGTACTGTCATGTTACCTGCCTGTCAAGCGTTTGGTCAAGCTTGACTGTGAATTCACTGACTGAGTGACTGATAATAAGAAGCCAGCTGAGGAATTACATGGATGAACACAGTCTTAATGTATCCATGCAGACACCAAAATATTTATATGCATGCAACACAGTTTAATACTGACTGTGACTTTGTAGGTGATGGCTTTCTGAAGTCCTTCTGGTGATATCTGCAGCAGCTCTGCCACCACTCTGATCTCCTGAGCGCTCACCACTGATGCCACCTCCTGACCATCAGCCTGTAGTGCAGAAAATGAAAGAGACTAAAACAGAGTAATGTCTCAGAGAAAGCTTGATCTCTTTTCCCATGATCTAATTAAGTGATGCATGATAAAGAAATGTCAGAAGTGACAAAACTAACATACCAATGAAGTCACAAGTCTTGGCGACATTAAAGACCTACAGTGGTGGCCAAAATGATTAGAACAGCTGACAGATCTGAAAATACATGACCTTTTTCTCCAAAACATGATTTAATTTCCTAATTTTCATGAAATATGCAGATGGCTGCTCTGAACACAATCAGATAAAAAGAGTCCTACTGTCTTTATCTACTTTTAACTTTAACTACAGCAGCACATCTCTCTGGCATAGTGTCTATGTATTTCCTGAGAACTTCAACACTAATGTTATCCCATGTCTTCTCCTACTCACACCAAAGATTTCCTTTTGAATGTATAATAGATCTGTTCAGTTTATGTTCCACCTTGCCCCACATTTGCTTGATGGGGTTGAGGTCCAGACTTAAATAACGTAAATAATTTGGCTTCTTCTATGAAGGAACATCATTGTGTGACATTTACAGTGAAATAGGCCTAGCTTGTTTTTTGTAAGGAAAATGACCTAAATCTTATTAGGATGGCTCTATTCTATGGTTTAAAGAGCATAATGATGATTAATGGCCAATTCAACAAAAACAACTGAAACCTCTTAAATATGCCAAAGGTTGTAATAATTTTGGCCACCGCTGTAAATTTAAACAGCCATTACTTGTATGATATGAAGTATCTAGATTCATCAGGTCTGAACTTTTAGATTCAGTGCTCCTCACCTGTGGAACAAGCTTTCTGATTACCTGAGATGTGCTAAAACTGTCAGCTTATTTAAATTATGGTTTAGAACAAGTAGTATTAGTATTATTTATTTCCTTATTTTTGTCCTTGTTTTTATTGTTCCTCACCACATTTTCTATGTTTTCTTATAGTTTTATGTTTCATAGTGTTTGTTACTGTACAGTATATATGATGAAAGTCCCGAATAAAATACTACCTCATGTCTCTGAAAGTAGACATTGCCCAGGTGTAATATAGAAGAAAGAACTCTAAAGATGGCCGACTGGTCGTCAGGGGTAAAATGAAGGATCTCCATGGCAGCAAGCAGACGCAGGAAGTCTTCTCTATCGTTCTTTCCTGTTATCCCACAATCGCCTCCCTAAGAGAGAGTTGGAAATGAGATTTAATTACAAAACATAAAAATGATGAACGTGTGGATCTGAGTGGCTCCACATGACACTAAAACAAAGATGTCTACCTGGTTGAGGTAATAGTAGGTCTCAGCCTCTTGCAGATAGAAAGCCTGCTTTTGCTGCGAGGGAAGACCCGCCAGCATCTCGTAGAAGATGTGATAGTTCCTCTCATCTTTGGCCTGAAGTGAAAACACACACACACAGACATACTCACCTCAACACTTCAACTCAATACACAGAAACAAGTGTAACATATAACATGTCATCTTCTGTTTATGTGTCAGTCTGATTCACCTGGAAGACAATACGGGACTTTTCCAACAGATACTGAGAGGTTATGGCACCACTGATCACACCACTTGAAAGAGAACGTGTTGAGCAAGGAAGAGAAAAAAGACAAAAACAACAGTAGGATTAAATTAAAGAAGATTATTTATGGTGTGTGTTTATTTATGTGTTCTTATTCCATACTCACTCCTCCAGAAAGACCTCTATATATTTCCCAAAGCGACTTGAATTATCGTTCCGCACAGTTTTGGCATTTCCAAAAGATTCCAGCAGAGGAGCTGCCTCAAGTATCTACCAGGTATTCAAACAAACAGTAAATCAACAACCAGGAAGGCCAAGGAAAATAGGTAGTGCAACAGAAACTGCAGCTTTTTTAGAGCCATTACTCAAAGCACACTGGCCTATAACATGAATATTCAGCTTTGCTAAAAGGAGTACAGAAAAAAACAAGTCAACTCAAGGACTAATTAGGTTGACAGATTTTATAGGTCGAAGAAAATGCACAGACATCTTTAATGAATATTGTCACACACCACAGCAAAACACAGCAACCTGCTATTCTTATGGCCATAAGTGAAGATGAGCTGTAAAATGTAAAACACAAGTCATGCAGGGAACCCCACTACCTCAATCTGCTCCCCGGGAGAGAGGCAGAGAAACAGACACAAACATGTATTAGTCATGTCTCAGGGTAGGGATGTGTGTTTGCATGTGTGTGTGTGTATGTATGTGTGTATTTTTGTCGACAAATTTGCTGGCAGTGTGTGTACCTGTTGCACAAGATTGGATTTGTGGTGTATTGCTGCTAAGTAGCGAAGGACTAGCTTGGTGGCCTCGGTTTTCCCCGAACCGCTCTCCCCGCTGAAACACAGTAACAGCCATCAATATGACTCAGTGACTTTATACAGTATATACAGTATGTAATAAATTGTCCATGGGCTCTGCTCAAACGATCACAAATTTTTCTTTGCATGTCAGATGGCAAAGAAGACGTGAGGTCAGAAGCAATGGAAAATCCATCAAACAGAAACTGTCTTCGTGACACCACTTTCTATCCACAAGTATCTCAACTTACGTTGTTTCAGTCTGTCTAAAAACATCAAAATCACCTAATTATGCCACTTAAAGTTTGAATTCTGAGGAAAAATTAAGACATTTCATGACATTTCTGATTCATACAACAATGATAACATCAGCCAAACTATATTACTGTCAAAAACATACTCAACTGTCATTTTATTTAGTACATCTGTCGAATCTAGTGCATTCAAATACAACTATTCAGCCACAATATCTAGTTTTACAATGCATAAAACATGAGGAGAGTTAATAAAATTATATGTTTTCAAAATGGGGTCATAGTTCCTGAACTTCTAACTTCTACTGCGGCAATAAACAGATCATTGAATTTATTATCTATTAAAGTAGCCCCTGGATGTAGAGTGAATAGAAAGTCTTCGATGTATGTGTGGTTATTAAATTGACGGTGGAGCAGGCAAACAAAACAGCTATAGGCAATAAGATCTGGACAACTTTCTGTTTTTGCTTTATTGAGACAGTTGTTCTAGAAACGTCACTGGCAGACCACTGTTATCTATTGACACATACTTATTTTTGGATTACCGCGTGACAAATCTAGTGTCAGTATTCAGTGTTGTTTAATGGTGTGCTGGCCCTGGGTGAGAATCAATTTGCATACTGGGCAGTGGAAGTGTGAGAACCCATTTGCTAAAATGTAAAACGAAGCTATTTCAATGGCAAAGCTGAACCTCACTAAAAGTATAAGTGTGAACATTATCCGCACTTTGAGCAGCACTACGCTCAGCTTTTATTAATCACTTAAAGCGTGTGCGATCCCTCTCACTGCCGCTTGTGGAGTGTTTGCTTTAATTGACTAAGTGATGTGAGACCAGGCTAATCTTGCATTAGGCAAGGCCTCAATTCCACTATTGCGTTGAACCACCTGAAACGCTCTATCGCACACACATGCACACACACTCACACATGCTAAGCTGCCAACAGCTTAATGCTAAATACCACCATTATGTAAGCTTGGCCAAATGAGGGGGTGAAGATATGTGTGTGTGCCTGTGTTTAGGGACACCAGCACCTTGACCACATTCCAGCATAAGGTTTCAGCTCACAGGCTGGTTAGCTAAAAACCGGGCCATTACTGGTCACTGAACACCAGACCTCAGTTACCCCATAACACGCACTCAGTGACACACACACAACTGCAGGTTTCACACACCTTCACTCAGAAAGATGCACACACACAAACACACACCCGCACGCAAACACACACCCACAGACCTGAAACATAACCTGTTCCTGGCCCAGACCTGGCTGGGCTTTCCTTACAGGTGTCTCCTTCTGAACACGGCTAGAGTGTTCCAGGTGTGTGTGAGTGTGTGAATGTGTAGATGTATTTGTGTATTGGGTATGATTATTTCTAGTCATTTCAAAAATCATGTATGTATGTGCAAGTATCCAGACACTCAGTATATGTGAGTTCATTCCTATATTAGAGTTAGATGTATATGTAGTTATTGTCTCTACATGTACATTGGTGTGTATTGGAATTTGGACATGACACTGAGAGAGATAGATGAGGTACGAGAGTGAAGAATGGCTCTGTCTTATGTTTGCTGGCCAGTAAACCACAGACAGACACTCATGAATTTACAAACACTAATCCCACTGGAGATGGAAACCCGACTGTCTGAGAACAGTTGATGCCTCCGTAATCTAAAGAATTCACATATTTGTAATATCATCTGTAGTTTAATAGCGAGGATTAGCCTCATTTGATTCACCTATCTCTATAGGTTATATGTCTGCTTGGACCAAATTTTCAAAAATATAATTGCATTTATTTCAAATAATAGATTGAAGAAAAAGATAAGTATGACACTCTCTGGAGTGTGGATATAGCTGATTACCAAGGCTTCTAAACTAAACATTCTCCCTCTTTTATATCGTCACATATTTCCAAAACATTTTTTTTCATTTTTCCAAGTAGTGAATCACATACACAGCCAGTATTTACAAAAAGTAAATTATTTGTGTAAATTGCTTCACCTCAAAAACTCTTCGTATTCTGCTTAGTCTTGTTTTCTTCACTATACTTACATTTAATTACCAGTGGGAGCCAGTATGCATTTTATTGGTACCAAATTCATGTAACAGTAGAACCACAGATTCCATTTAAAACTGTTACCAGAATTTTACTTTAGTGAACTTTGATATGTAATTTACTGGTGCATGGAAATTATTAAAATGGCAGATGACTGAGTGAATTCAGCCTCTTACCTGATTATCATCACCTGGTTGTGTTTGGCATCCATCATTTTGGAGTAAGCAGTGTTTGCTATGGCAAACAAATGCCTGTGGAAAAGGAACAAGAGTGAGTAGTTGTAACAAAGCACTCAGACATTTAAATAGATCATAGAAAGGACCTAAAACTATTTGTGTCAAAATATTCGTTTTCCTCTCTTTCCATCCTCATGTCTTTTGTTTTAATAGGATATTTTACCCTTTCCTGTGTAATCATTATTTACCACCATGATTATTTCTTTTATTGCTTCCTTTGCTTTTCTTATAGTATAACATGTTTCCGTTCTTTCCTCTATTGTTTGATGACAAACAAGCAAAAAAAAGAAAAGCTTCAATACCAGTGATCAGTTTGTTCTCAGTTTACTGTCTTTGCAATTTGAGATTGAACATTACTTACGGGGGGTTCTCTCCCAGAGAACAACCCTTGTACAGCAGCACCATGTCCGTGCCATAGATGTTGTACATCTTATAGGGGTTTACAGACACCAGAATACTACCTATGTAAGTCTGAAGCCAAAAAAGAAAAAAGAGTTAAAGAGATGGATTTGTAAAATCAAACACAGACTCATGATAGTCTGATCTACGGTTAGATAGTTTGCTTTATGGGTGTTTGATGTTAGTACTGTTCAGATACTTACATAAATGAGTTCTCGTTCAAACCTTTTCCTCATGTTAAGCAGAACCGTCCCTTCATGCAACTCCCTGATCAGATACATTAAAGAATAGTTATGACATGATGTTACAGAAGAGTGCAAATCACACCACCTGACCACTTTTGCATGTTTGTGCTGCAATGAATTCACATCTGGCCTTTTAATAGAGGCCATCTGTTGCGAGGATCATTCTTCATGTCTCACCTCTAAACAATACACCATTTTTTCAGTCTGATATGACTGAAATACGCAGAGTGCAGTTTTACTATTTTACTTGTAGTGTGATCTTTTTTTACTTACTCTAGCTGTGTCATATCCTCTACCCCATCTTCTTCTCTTTGCTCATGGTGAGGCATGGTGGGCAGGCTTCTGATTGAGTACATCTAAAGTAAATATGCAAACAGTTAGAAATACGTGTACATTAGTCATTGCACAATGGGTACATGTGTAAATTAATGTGTACATTCTAAGGTTGATTCATACCATCAACCATCTCTTATAAATTACCCAAATAAGTTAACCTTGCTCTACCCTCCTACAATCTACACCTATCCCATACCTATGTTTTCATCGTAATATCACAATTGCAACTGCATGGTTACACTGGTTTACAGGAAAGTGCCCACAACATTAGTCATTAAAAACTTTACCTTGTCAAACCAGTTCCCCTGTGGTTCCCCCTCCCTGCTGAGATTCCACTCTCCTGGTTCATGCCTCATTTGTCCCTGTCCCATCAAGCTGTGGGGTTCCAGCAGCTCCCCATCTCTATACATGGACCACTTATTGAGGTTCTGCACTGTCCCATGAGGTAGAACCCTCTCTGCATCCCACACATCTTGCTGCAGACCCAGTCCTTCAACTCCAGAACCTTGTGCCCAGTGCTGTTCAGGGCCAGATCCCTGGACCTGGGGTGACACTACAGCATATGAGGACGGTAGGCGGAAAGAGGCCCCTCTGAGGTTAGGGTTCTGCAGGGCACCAGATAGATTGAGAGAGCGAGGTTCTGGAGTTCTTGGGGCACCAAGCCGTGTCATGATATTACCATCGGGGAGACGATATTTTGCCCCACGAAGGTTTGGGTTCTTTGATAAAGCATTAGACAGATCAAGTGTTTGGGGTGCTGAAGATTGCTTAGAACCCATCATCAGAGTTCCATCTGGCAGGCGGTAGGTGGCAGAACGCATGTTCTGGTTACGAAGAGCATTGGAAAGGTCAAGAGAGCGAGGTGGCTCAGAGGTATCAGTGGAGCCAGGCTGCCGTAATAACGATGTGTTTGGGAGTTTGTAGGAGGCTCCTCGGAGGTTGGTGTTTAGCAAAGCACCAGAAAGGACAGGACCAGAAGGGGCAGAGGAGGAAACTTGAGGTTGGTTCCGTGAAAACAGTGATGAGCCTTCTGGTAGATGGAATTTAGCTTTACGCATATTAACATTCATAAGGGCACTAGATAGCCCCGGTGATGACCCTGCAGGCTCAGCATCCTGAGTTTCCTCTCCTGGACGTGTCAGAATTGAACCATCTGGCAATCGATAAGAGGCCTTACGAACATTTGCATTGAGAAGAGCAGAGGAGAGCATGGAAGAAGAAGGGGTGACAGGCTCAGATGCTGGCTCATTTCTTGTAATCAAAGTGCCATCTGGCAGACGGTATGTGGCTTTACGTACATTGGGGTTCAAAAGTGCAGAGGAAAGTATAGGTGAGGAAGGGGAGGGTGCAGGTGTGGGTTCTGTCCTGGTTACAAGAGTACCATCAGGCAAACGATATGTGGCCTGTCTCAAACTGGGATTGAGCATGGCAGAGGACAGCAGAGGGGAGGAGAGTGGTGATGGTCTGGAGGATGGTTCAGCAGGTTCAGTTCTGGTGACCAGTGAGCCATCAGGCAGTCGATATGTGGCCTGACGTAGGCTTGGGTTCTGCAGAGCATTGGAAAGCATCATGGGTGACAGCCTCCCACCACCACCACTAACAGCACCTCCACTTTCAGTGGCAGCTGGAGGTTCAACAGAGCTCGAAGGCATTGTCAAAGTGCCACCTGGAAGCCTGAACATGGATCCCTGGATTTTGGAAGTCGGGAGACCACCAGAAAAGAGTGGGGATGTGCCTCTGATAGTGCCTTGTTGAGGTGTGGTGATAGGAGGAGCAGGTGAGGCAGAATACATAGGGGAAAGGTGTCGCTGAAGGGGCGAAGCAAAGGAAGCATTACGTAGCTGGGAGGTAAGCATGGCAGAAGACAAATGTGGAGAGGAGGGTAGAGAGGAGGTGAGAGGGGCTTCAGCCTCTGGGGGTGAAAGAACTGTTGTATATAGGTTGGCATTGCGCTGTAGGGGAGATGAGTAGGAAGCACTGCGCAGACGAGAGTTCTGCATCAAAGCATTGGATAAACCAAGAGTGGTGTTTGAGCTCACCCTCTGGCTCCCCTGTATGTCATTAAATATTTCTCCCTGTCCACCAGGTATGGGGGAAACACTTCTCTGCAAAGGTGTTGTGGCATTGCTGGCATTCGGCAGATAAGGGTTCTGGAGTGTGGGTCCCAGATAAGGTGATGAAGGTACTGTTTGAGGGAGGCTATGTGGGAAGGCTTCAAACATTGTTTGGGGAGAGGTAGGTCTCTGTAAAGGATAAGTAGTGTTGGAGTAAGGGATGGTGGAAGGAACAGGAGAGGGATGAAATGGAGGGCCGACAACCTGATGATTTGGTAAGGCATTGGTAAGCATTGGGGATGGGCCTGGTTCCATCATTATATAGTCATACTGAGTGATACCATGAGATGGTTGGAAAGTGCCAGGATGAGGACTGGGATGAGGTACTGAAGGTTGAAAAGAGGTTGGTACTAGATTCTGTGGACTCATAGCCCTATGGAGCAATGGGGAGGGTGGGTGAGACAGATGGTGCATAGGAGAGGGTGAACGAGAGGGCAGAGGAGAGTGACGATGCAGTGGTTGTGGAGATGGAGGTCTACTCTGCAATCTACGAACTGATGGCTGGGGAGAAATAGGACCACTGTGCTTCAAAGAAGGCTGTGGTGAGACAGGAGGCACTGGGGGTGCCCTGAATGACTGTCTAGATTGAAGAGAAGACTGGTTTCTGGGCATACGGACTAGTGGCTGCCCCCTACCCACAGGTCTGTGGAAGCCTCCTTGGGGAGCACCAATTCGCTTTGACTCCCTTAACCCTGTTGACCGGGACCCTGTTCTGGCTAACATGGATGTTCCAGATATGCCACCTATCTGTCCTGAAGGCGAAGCTGGACCACTATGGATAGAGGACCTGAATGGAGCTACATGTTGAGTGACAGGTGGTCCATGTCTACTACGTCTCTGTAAATAGGGGTTAGCTGGGGAGGGTTTCACAGCTCCCATGGGCACATGACTGCGACCTCCTACACTTCCTCTCAGCCTGCGAGTGGATGATCGGGAAGGAAGGTTGCGACTGGTGATACGTGATGAAGAAGGAGAAGGAGGTCGATGGGGAGAGGCGGGACGGAAATTTTGAGGGGGTGACTGAGATCTCTCCAGTAGAGATGAGCTCCGACTTTGTGGGGATGGTAGGGGAGGAGAGGGGGAATGTCTCATCCTGGATGTTTGTTTTCTACCTTTGAATAAGTGTGATCTGGTAGATGGCAAAGGCACTGCATCTGGAGGGGGGTGTTGTCTGAAGGAAAGTCTTGGGGAAGGTGGCGGGCTTGCTCTTTTCCTTAATGATCCACGGGGTGAAGCTAGGGGGCTAGAAAGTGGGGACTGGGTTCGGACAGTTGATGGACCCCTGCGCAATCCAGTCACCCCCCGTCCTCTTCCCAGGGATGGCTGAGTCTTAACTGGCATCCCTCTCCTATGGTGTGGTAGTGGAGAAGCAGGTGGACTGGGTGATCTATGTCGATCAAGTATGGAACTTTGGCCTGCCATTGAAGCACGGTGTGTGTACCCTTTCCTATGCAAGCGAGGGGAAAGATGGGGGTCTGGTAGGATGCCTGGCTGGAAGGCCATATGATGTTGTGAGAGGTAGGGTGAAGGGGGTGCAATTGACCTCACTGATCCTCGTCTAAATGAGAGTTGTGGGGATGGAGGGGGGCTCAGTCGTCGCATTGGTCTGGGTGAGGCCACTGGTGAATGCAGAGGTGAACGAGTCAGTGGAGGCATCGGTTGAGGCATCTGTTGAAACATTGGTGGCTGTGTTGGGGTGACCATTGGTGACATTTGCCCCATGTGCATGTGTGGGTCTTGAGGGACAAATGGTTGATACATTTGGGAGCCCAGCTGTGGTGATAGAGATGGAGACAAGTTGGAAGAAACTGTGAAAGAAGGATGAGTAGGCTTAGGGAGGTTGATATGTTCCTGTTGAAAGATCATAGTTGTTGGAGACAGGGCTTGTATCGGAGGAATGGAGTTTTGTTGTTGATTAATGACACCAGGGTAATGGGGCTGTGAAGGAAGGTATGTGGGAAAGGGCTGCTCATATTGGATATCTGACATCATTTCTAGATTGTTGAGGGCAAGTGCTGGGGAAGCAGGGGGAAACATTGAGGAGGAAGGATGAGACTGAGCAGGAGGAGGTGGCAGGGTTTCCACCTCCAGCCTGTCTTTTCCAAATAGCATAACTTGGGGCCTGGGGAGCCTGAACTGCTCTGCTGAAGTTGTCTCAGCCAGAGGGTAAGGCAGCTGCTCCTGTCCATAAAGCTGTCCTATCTCAGCTGGATTCAGCCCAGCATCCATATAGAAAGGTTGCTGATAAGGGTTGTAAATAGCAACAGGGTCTGTATATGCCAGCACCGGGTCATTATATTGGCCTGGCACAACACCATAACCACCACTCATCATGCCATATTGGCCTAACATCTCATAGTCATTACCCATACTGTGGTCAAAGTAATCTCCATACAGTTCAGGGTCATATGAGTCATAGAAACCATACATAGCATCACCATAGTAACCATATGGCTCCTTTGCATACAGCATTCCATCATCACCATAGTAATATTCCATCCCTTCATCCCCATAGTAATCTTCATACTCATCCTCATAAAAGCCATATGGGTAACCAAAGTCATCTTCATAATAAAACTCATCATCGTAATAAAAGTTACCCTCATCATCATAGTAACCATATTCATCTTCCCACTCTTCATCGTCATAATAATCCATTTCCTCTTCATATGGGCTGTAAGGGTCAAATGCCATTGGTTGTCTCAGGAAGCCTCTTGGTCTCAGCCTGTCTTGGTAATCTTCCTCATATCCATACTCATCATCATCATACTCATAGGCTTCATTGTAATAATGTGTATGTCTTCCTCTAATATCCCTGTTAGCAAATGACAGATGCTTTCGTCCCCGTCCTCCTGCTCGTGCCCCCAAATGACCTTGACTCTTATTACTCAGGAACCTCCCTGTCAACCAATTAGTTGCTGCAGCAATCCTTCCTAGCATCCAACCTTTAGTCTTAAAATCTGATCCTGCTTTCTTTTTCCCAAACATTCCTTTGAATCTCCCTCCCAATCCCTTTGCCTCTGTTGCCATTTTCCCCTTCCCCTCTAAACTGGATAAATTGATTGTCTTTTTTGAAGATGCGGTTTCTTTTTCAGTATCATTTTTTTTATTAAACATACTGAAGCCAGATAGACCTGGCTTTTTGTCACCAGTAGCTGATTTAGCCCCAAAACCAGCAAAAAGCTTGCTGTTGCCTAGAAGTGGTTTACCGTCAGCAGGGGGCTTCTTTTTCTTGGAGAGTCGTAGGAAGAGGCGGGAGGTGCTTTTAAGGTTTCTCTTTGGTTTTGCTTTTTCCGGTTGCTGTTGTTTTGAGGGTAAGCTAAAAGGAGATGATTTTCCTGTGATCCCTGACAGGGCTTTTGAGGCTCCTTTAAGTTGGGATTTGACATCTACAGTCTTCGGTGCTTTAGCTGCACCCACATTCTTTTTCTGTCCTTCTGCAGCAAAGCCCATCATTGCCTTGGAGGCCCCTTTAATATGGACATCACTCATTTTTTTCAGGTTTACTGCACCCATCCCTTTCTTCATCTGTGGCTTCCCTTTCGATTGCTCCTCCTCATTAGACAGTGGCTGTTTAGAGGGAGCCTTGAAACCTTTCAC
This sequence comes from Selene dorsalis, assembly GCA_900303245.1. Taxonomy (NCBI): domain Eukaryota; kingdom Metazoa; phylum Chordata; class Actinopteri; order Carangiformes; family Carangidae; genus Selene; species Selene dorsalis. Next base: position 15,656 of record OMNW01032997.1, read on the forward strand.
AGCCATGGCCTTGGATGCACCTTTCAGAGCAGCTTTTCCTTTACCTTTAGCTGCCTTCTTGGTAACTACTTCTTCCTCTGTCTCATCCTCCTCCTCTTCCTCACTCCTCACTTCCTCTTCTTCTTCCTCTGAGCCCTCCTCTGACTCACTGACAGGTTTCTTTCCTTTTCCCTTCTTTCCATCATCCTTCCCTTTCCCCTTAGCTGGTGGCTCCTCTCCTTTCTTTCCCCCTTTCTTATCATCCTTTCCTCCCTTCTTTGGCTCCTCTGTCTTGCCTTTCTTGGCAGCTGATTTTGGGTCACCTTTTTTAGGTGGCATGATGTCCCCTACTTCAGATCATTCTAAACAACTCGAGGAAGGACAAGTCCCCAATGTGCTAATGCAAGTCAGTGTGGATATGAAGTTTTGATAAAATAGTCCAAGCAGTAACAACATCCTGTCATTCCCACTTCCTTTTCACGTTTTCTCTCCTTTTTCCTCCATCTGATCCATCCCTGTGACACTCTAGAAAGACTCTGTGGCACAGTTTGTCCCAAGACAGTTGTTCTATAATGCACACTAAGACAAACACAAACCACAGTCCTTCAAAACACGATCTAGTAATGGAGTCGGAATCTCAGCCATCAGTGCTCGCTCGCATTACAGTAGGTCTTCAATCTTCAGCAAAAGAGCTGTTGTCTCTCTGCGAGTAAAGACAGATGGCCACCTGTCCAGCAGCGTTGATTTTTTTTTTTAAATCTTAAATGTTAAGCATGAAAAAAGATAATCTTACTGGTTACAGTGTCCCTCACTTTTACCCACTTGTTGCATTTGACTTTTTCACTTCATTTCCTTAAAAATATAACATCCACCATCAAAATAATAATTGTAAATCCCTTGTCTTGTTCCTCTTTATAGATTTGTAGGTAACTTCCCAGGGTCGCACGATGAATAAAAGACCCTGCTATCCCAGTGACAGAGCCTGTGTAGTCCTTTGTGTGCCTCCCATTGTTAGTGCGTCCTGTGAGTCCGGCAGTAAGTCGTCATCTTGGCCACCACGCCAACTTTGGCAGGATGTCCCTCCAACAAGGAGAAACGATGTGCATGTGTCCGTGCGAGTCTTGGCCTTCGGGGGTGTCCTCTTCTTTCTCTGAGAGTTAGTGTGTATGTGTGCTGCATTTGGGGTTGTATCCTCCCACATTCACGTCAGCTTGCCTTCGTGACCTCCTGCAACCTTCTACATCTCTCTCCTGTTACTGTGACTTCATCCATTCCCGCGTCCACCTCAGCTTGAGGCCTTGACATATCCTCAGTGCATGCACACACACACATGAGGATATGTATTGCATGTCTGTGTGTGTATGTGCATCACAGCAAGTGTATCACAGGTTATAATTGCAAAGGGCACCTTAATGTACCAGCTATACTGCCTCAGGGTAACACTATCTGCACGCTCGCTCCTGTATGAATAATGCAGACTGGCTGAGCTGTTGCTAAACTCTGTCTGAGAGGCGAAGCCACGCAGAACCAAAACACACACACATACACACACACACACATACTAGCAGCAGCAGCAGCAGCATTGACCACAGCTGAGAGTGATTGGTGCTAAAACATTTGATGCTAAAAGACACAGTTTAGATCTCATATGGTTCAATTAAGTAAAGAAAGGATTTAAAATGAGTAAATACCCACTGTCATTTGACTACACACCAGCTATCTGAGGTAATTATTGTACAGCTACAATCCGTTTAAGTTGTCACATTAACCAGAAACTACCCCAGGAATTTCTATATTCACTCTCTTCATCTTGATACAGCAAAAATCTGAGCTTGTTTGTCCCAGTTTGTTTCATGACCCTACGAAGGCCATTAGGTATCTACATTTCACCATTATGTCATTTAACCGTAACTGTATTGTAACTTTATTAATATAAACCTTGTCAATATCGTCATCAACACTGTGGCTGGTCATACTTTCCTCGCTACAAAGAAAACAGACACACACTAACATATGTGGATGGTGTGACAATGTTGCAGGTGTGAGGTGTGGCAGTATTACATAAATGATAACGCTGGTGTAAATTCATTGAGGATGGTGTGATGTTAACTCATTGCTGATGGTTTAATGTTGATTCTTTGATGACGGGCTGTTATTCCAGGAGGTCATCTCAGTGGCAGATATGAATGATTAATGGCCTGCCCAGTGTTCTGACTACGCAGCATGGATAAAACATTCATCGCTGGCTGCTCTAAATATATCACAAAGGGTCAACCCTGCCCTGGCCTGCTCCCCGACCAATATATTATACATATGGGTTAGAATCAGGGGTTAACAACTAGACACCACAGAGCAGATGGAAGATAGACAGCAGCAGGCAAAGTTAAGAAAAACAAATATGACTACTTTGTAATGACTGCAAGATAAACACTCAGACATTTAAAGACAGTGATCTAAAATACATATCTAAAAAGAAAGAAAAAGATCTTAATTACTTATGCCATTTACACCTCCAAGTTTCTTTCCACTATCTAGACTTTGAAGGACTAATAGGGTTGACCTACAATTGGATCTGAGTAGAAATCTGTATCACATATCCCCGGGGGCAGAGACCATGACAAAACTCTAACTGTCTCTAGGCTGCACAGCAATAACAACAAAAGCAACCACTGGTATCGTCTGCAACGATAAGGGTACAGAGGAAAGTTCAAAAGTTCCTTCCTGCTCATCAGATGGACACACAGTGAAGGTTGTTGGTTATCGGACAAGTAAAGAGACACACAAAGAGATCTGATCTGATGTGTGATATGTATCTGCTGTCTGGCTGATGTGGTCTGTTGATTGAGTGAAATGGTAATGAATGGAGTACAGATGACAGGAACGGAGGAGGTGGAGCAAGAAAGAGGAAAGAGAGCTGGGCAAAGGGAAAGGAGAGAGGTGCATCAATGAACTGCGGATGAATGAACTGCAAAATTCATAAATGAAATCATGAAAAGAGATGCTGAATGGGAAAAAAGCGGGTTGAGACGATGTGAGGTCAAAGAGGGTGAGGGAAAGAAAGAGAGTCACTGGGACGAACTGATAAAAGGACAAGGATGAAAAAATGTAAAGAAAAGCGAAAATGGTTATAAGAAGAAACTGAAGATGAAGAGAGATACAGGGGGACAATGGAAAGCAAGTGAGTGAGCGAGAGATGAAGGGGAGAGTCTCTTCGACTGCGTGCCAATCACTGACAGCACGCTTTCAGCAGAGGCACTCAGCGACATGAGACTAATAAAGGACATCACCTGAGCAGAGCACAGCCAACAGGCTCATTCAATGACCAGGCGTGCACACATACTCACACACAGGCAGATATGTCTCATAATGGAGATTACATGTAATCAGTGAATGCAGGATATACACCATCAGCTACAACATTACTATGGGTGACTGATTTTATTGTAGTGGCTGTATGGTGTAGCCTTTTAAAAGAGTTCACTCTAAAATCATTAGTCATTCATTTTGAAACTTATTTGTAATTTCAATTATTCAGTCACTATATGAAAACCAGTCACCTGTTTTAATCTGGAGAGTGTATCACATGACTTACAGCTACAAACACACACACACACACACACATTTGCTGGGGGTTGAAAGTGTGACACATGGCCTTCACGCTTATGTAAATGCAGAACATTTGACTACACACACTTGGGCTTGAGCCAAAAAGCATGCCGTACACTTTACATCCAATCCGGAGATCATTTTAGCGATACACACAAACACGCACACTTTCACCAAAGTTCACAACAATACACTTAATTATTGTTGAGATATTTCACTCTGAACAGACAGACTGACACTTCATGTGTAATAACTGTGATTGCAACAATAATGATACAATACACTATGCGGGTCAAAGTCACAGCACAGTCAACACTGCTCCGTTCCTGGAAACAGCCTCTTTGATTGATTGATATAAACGATACTGAGGAAAATGGTGGACAGACTGAAAGACAGAGTGACAGATGGAAAGTGTCTTTTCAGACAGAGAAGGTGAGACAGGAGGATGAAGAGCACGGGCTCGGGTTTCCTGTAAGCCTTTAAGCCTCATTCAGGTCTTAACCTTCGCTACTAGATTACCCTACAACCTTACAACGGAGAGATGCGGGCGGCCGCGAACACACAGAAGACCTGCCACAGGGGATCAAACAGCAACACCTGGCTGCATCAACCGCTATAAATAGACCCAAAAATAAGCTGCTCACCTTGAATTACTTTAAATACTATTGTGTGGGGGCAGTTTCATGGACAGACAGAAAATGTGTCAATTTCTGGATCAATTGAAGCAGTCACAACAAGCTATTTGTGAAAGATGGGTAACTTTGGCCATTCAGCTGGTGGCGATGCATACATGCTGCAGGCCAATCAGAAACAAGAAAGGAAACACTGTAACAGGGCAGTGACATTTTCCAAACAAATTCTCCAGAATCAACAAAAAGATGATTTAACTTAATTACTTTGAAGTGTCAAAAACTTTGGTGCAGTAGAGTTACGACTCACAAAAGTTTTAACATGTGACCAATATTATGGGCAAATAATAACATTTCTCCGTTCATCAGGTCAGTGAGTGCATTTTGATCCCATCCACTCCTTCTCCAGCCAAGTTGATATTTTAATTATCAAACTTCATATGTAGAACTTGTCACACATTGCTGTGACATTGTAAGACTCCAGTTAGGCCACTAAATGCAACTTCTAAATGACAGTTTATCACTACTTTGTCAATAAGGTCAGTGATTATTATTAATTATTACTGATGAGTTATTTTCTCTACACATTAATGATGTGTGCATCTACCATTCCCTTTATGAACAGAACAAATGGATTCCTAATAGCTGTATACTTTACTTCTTGTCAGTGTAAAGCTGTGGTGCACAGACGTGACTATTTCAGATTTCACAACTACATGCCATGTCTTTGCATGAAAATGTAAAATACATGACATTTAAAAATATAGTAAACGTTCAGCTTTAGAGAAGCTTACCTTGTCTGTTCTTCTGAGTGACAGTGACTGATATTTCAAGCTCTTATTATCCACAAAATGTCAGATGAACCCACTCACTATGTGGACAAAAAAAAAAAAGAAAAGACTATTTCTCCAGACTCTACGTGGCTCCACTGACTCCTGTTCCGCATGTGGACCCTCGGCTGATGTTTTATAGTCCATACTAACACACATACACACACACACACACACAAAGAAAAAATGAGTGTCTGTTCCCTTTAATTCCATAAACCATTTGGAAACACAATGGGCCCTCAAAGGCAAACACACCGTGTGTGTCAGTGAAACCTCAGTGATTATCTTTACATCCACATATATGAATGTTCCACAGTGACTGCAGCGAGAACAGAGGTGGCTCAGGTATACGTTGACTTTTAACATCAATCCATACATCAGCAGTGCAGCGATAAGGTTTCTTAGTAAACATGTGGCATTTCTCCTGTTTGAACAGGTCCATTGTGCCTTAATGGCAGGATTACACTGACACACACACACACATACACACACACAGCACGCTATCATCATCCCACACTGGTGTCCAAATGTCACAGAGTGATTTGTTAAGAGGCCTTTGCAGTGATAATTGTGGAACATGTGTGTGTTTTGAGGAGCCTTATCAGACGACACACACAATACCACAAAAGGCCTCCTTCTCACTCACGCTCACATACGCACACACACACACATAATTATCAGTTCAAGCCTACTACTCAACTATGAGTGTGAGTGTGTATGCAAATTTCTAAGTAAAAATTTTTAACTAGATCATTACTGTATTGTTGAAAACTGTTGGTATGTTTTTTAACCGTCTACTACCTGACTACCGTACATGCAGCTTTGCTCTCATATTTAGCCATTTTACACCCTGACTCTGTGTGGCTACAACCTCTGCCACTTCCAGATTAAAAAAATAAATGATGGTGGGATGACAAAATCTTGAAATTTGAAGTAAAATATTTTCTTTTTGGGACATAAGTCAAACACAGTCAAACAAAATGTCATCGCTATTTCTATCTGACCTCCCATCCAAGCTCATTTGATTTGATTACAGAAACTAAACAGTGACTCCAGCTCTTTAAGGGAATGTGGGGAAAGTATACTGATTATGTACATATTTTTATACATACAAAAACAGCATATTGTTCAGATATCTTAGAAAAACAAAATCTGCTTTAATACGGATTCATCCCAAAGGTCTGCAAAATGATGAGTTATACTTATACTGGATAATGAGAGGAAGAAGTGGAAAAAGGCAGAGCCTCCAGGATGAACAGGTAGTTAGAAACAGTAGAAGACATATTATATAATATGGAAAAGGTAACCTATAACATCGATAACAACAAAAAGCAGCTGGAAAAAAGTAGCAAAGCTCTAAGTAGAGCTGATTTACAAATAATTCTATAAAAACAAATAAAAGCTGAATTTACTAAAAATATATATATATATTTAGTTATGTCTTGATTTTA
>OMNW01032997.1:22170-35132 GCA_900303245.1 Selene dorsalis
ATATCTGTCATTAACAGTATGGATATGGTCGATATGGAGACACTAACTATGATCAGTACCATCACTCACCCTATTGCCTTGTATGTATATACTGGGTATACTGGGGTGTGGGTTGAAAAGGGGTTAAAAAGTTAGTGTCAAATATTTCCTAGACTTCATCTGACACAATTTAGAATGAAAGACGTAATTTACAAGTTACTAAAAAAATATGATGAATGAGTAATTAGGGAATGACCTTTTAAGTTCACGTTGTCTCCCTCTGTGTTTGTGCACAACTGACTTGTGAGGGTGGCTTTGACTGGGTGCTCTCTCAGATTTAGTGTTTTCTATGTGCAGCTTATGTGTATCAATGGGTTCATTTAGAAGCATAGAAAACAACCTGATCACCTGTCGCTTTAAAAGGGATTATCTAAAGATGATAGTACGTACTACTATGTTCAGTCCACACACACAAAAGCAAGATTAGTTGTAATTTGTCCATGAAATCCCTCTCTGTTTGTAGAATTTAGTGTGAGCTGTTTACATTGTGAGAGAGGAAGAACCTGACCCACTAAACCACTGGCTGCACCAGTCACAGCTGAAAACCTCCGTCCACACTCCGCCAAAATAGAAGTTGAGACGGCTTTGCCCCTAGTAGAACGAGATTTGTTTCCACATTGATCATAATGTAAAGTCATAAAGTAATAGGTTGAACATCATGTGCTCGTTTGGTGGATGTTTTACTCAGCGTCTGTGAGATCCAACCGAAGATATTATTTCCTTAATATTGAAGCCTAGAGCATCCTAAACTCATTTATTCCCCCTCCAGCCCATTTTAAAAAAAACTGTAACTTATTACATCAACAGTCTGACATCCTTTCCTTCAGTGAGTCTATGATTATCTGAAAAGTAAATCAGGCTTTAGCCTCTTTAGCTTCTCACTGTTAAATAGACAACATACTGTGATTATTAACTCAGAGGCAGCTTGATGTAATGAGCAGGTTGTAGCAGAAGGGGGCAGAGGAGACTAAGTAATGAAAGTCCTGTTAGATCTCTCAATATTGACAAAGGCTGTCAGTGGTTCTGCATCATGTCTAATCCATCAGACAGAAAAAATTTAATCTGAATCCTGAGCATCAGTTCATGATGGTAGTGTTTTTATACATTAGGTGATGGCTGCAAAAAAAGGTGGATATTTTAATCACACAGTCTATGATCTTAATATGAATTTTATTGTTTATATTGTGTGTTTTGTAATAAATGTACAACTGGTGCATTCTAGCACAATAGCAAAATATCACACAATAGCAAAATGCATACTGTTGAGATAGTACCATTGTGTTTATTTCAGCACCTAGCTTTTCCTTGAAAATCTACATTAAGTGTCATTTCATTGCAGTAAATAAAGCAACGTATTTCTAATTGTTGTCCAAATCATGGCCAGGCAGTACTAGAGGAAGCAGCTCAACATTTTCCAGGAGAAGCTGATAATAATTTGTACAGTTTGCACCATAATATGAAAAACAAACATGTAATAATTATTATTGAGGGGAAAAGAGCTCTTATAGGTTTCAGACCATTAAGCCTACAGTTAAGAGCTGTGGAAGTGTACAGTCTTATACAGTAAGTGCTCAGTCTGTATTCCAGTTAGGTCATTGTACAGTCACACAGAGATCTGAACTTTTTGTACAAAGTGATAAATAGAAGCTCTGCAGCTGGCAGCCTGGTCTCTAATATCCTCACTTAAAAAGAAGTTGGTTGGTTTCATGTTGATTACACCTGGGAAAACTCCCACGCTACACTGACTCTGTTTAACAGGAGCAGAGTGGAGGGAGGTCAAACAGGGCTTTCTGCTGTTTTAACTCAAAAAGGCTAAACTCTCTTTCAGAATTTGAGTTCAGGCTTCGAACATCAAACTCTATGAAAACAAGGTTGTTTAAATAACTCTAATAAAGCCCACTGTTCTTCTTTGTGTACACTAGCAACACACACACACACACACTCACACTTCACCATGCCATATGGAGCCAAGCAGCATCAAGTGTCATGCCTGCTCCACACAATACACACCCAGTCAACCGTACCTTTGTGTTTTCTTTTTCTCCGCAGTTATCCCTTCATCATTTCTCTCCTCTTCAGGTTATTCCAAAGCAGAATCTCTCCATCCACGACTCGCTCTGACGAGACATCTTTAAGGCATCTTTAAAGCCAGCAGCGTCAACTCACAGCCCCCTCTCTCTCTCTCTCTCATAAAGCCTCCCACTCAGTCCCCCTCTCCTAGACCAAAGAGATGCTTGTGAATATTTAATGGCTCTATTGTGCTTGTGTGTGTGTGTGAGTGAATGGGGAGCATTGGCAGGGGAGTCCATACTTTCTGAAAGAAAAATGGTCAGCTTGCCTTGGAGCACCAGGGACAGCAGGGCAGCAGGGACGGAGGCAGCGGGGAGGGGTCAGAGGTCACTGACCCTCACCTGCTGTACAGCTGAGGAGGCAGCGAGTCGTGCAGGATGCTAACCTGGGTGACTCCTGTTATAGAGATAACACCGTCTCACATTAAAATAACGCAGTGTACCAATGACGAACTTTAGGATTAGCATAAAGGTCCCCACCACTCAAACATGTCTTTTATTTTGTTTAATTCACTGGATGTTTGCAACTACGTATATTTAATCAATTATTTTACATAAGTACACTTCTAAGTACTTATGATTCCAACAAGTGTGACTGTGTGACAATGCAACAACCTATTTTGCAAGCCTGTGGTCCAGTGTGCAAGTTTCGTGACAGCAGATTATTGCTTGCGTTGTTCCTTGTCTGCTGGATGTGTAAACTGGTCACCGCTTTACATAAATTCATAAGAACGTTGTTGTGCCTACTTCCTTCAAGTGGCCACAATGTCAGCGCAGGTTGGATATTTGGATCGCTTATTGATTTTTCAGCAGTATAGATGTAAAATTAAGAAAGGTATTTTAACTTTTAGGTATATTAGTTTGTTTAAATAAGTGTAAATGTTTTAATAATGTCTGAAAGGAATTATTCAGAATACTTGAATCAAGAATGGCAACTTAATACAATAGTATAACAGTAAGAATAGTAGACTTATAAATATAACCATAAATGTTTCTATATATTTTTTTACCTTAACACTTGCTAAAATGCACAATGAGAGAATCATAAGATGTGCAAATAATATGTAAATAAAGGATTTAGACTAAGTCAGGGTAGGTTGGTAGGTTGGTCCTCTCCTGCTCCCTAGATCTGGAACAGCAAGTCCTGATTCAATAAAATAAACACACTGACTTGTTTCATGTTTTATGGACTTTATTTATTTCCCTCTTGATTTCTCTTTCTGAATCAATGTATCCTCTTTATCTTAAAAGGTAAAATAAACCAGTGTCTGTCCACAGCCATCTCAGATCTGGTTCTGTTCAGTTTTTTGTTTTGTTAATTATCATATACAAAATAAGAATGGTGGCTATTTTTCCATTGCTGTATATCTACTGTACAGTACTTTCCCCATTTAACCTCACTCTGCTCAGTCTCTCCGCTGTCCAAACAGAAGCTTGTTTTACTTCTTGACGATCTGAATGACGTCCTCATGCTCCATGATGTGTGTCAGGCCGACCCTCTGTGGGCTGTACTTGGTACTGGTTCCCTGGAGGGCCAATCAGAACAGAACGTAAGTGCGTTTCAAAGGTTTTAAATCGCTGCACAGTTGCACATTTTGGGGAAAAAGCTGTACAAATTAACAGTGGCTGTAGCGATACTTACATTTGTCTATGAGGTCTGAAAATAAAATATGTTCTCTCTTCTGCATCTCTTCTTCTCTGTTATCATTGTACAGCAAAACCAGCTTTCGCTCTTCATTTAGAAAGTTAAAGTGAGAAAAGCGCTGGAAGTACTGAGTGTTTGTTCAAGCTTCTCCTCTTACACAAATTCTCCATTATACATTTGAGGACATGATGCAAGGTGCAAGGGTGTGTGTCAGAAAGCTAGAGACACATGCGTGGTAATATATACATAATATATAGTGTGTAAGTGGCACATAGAAGCAGTCATACTGGAGACACAATGGTCATACTGACAGAAATATGACCGGTACAGCACACAGGTTTGTCATTGCAAATATAACCACAGTCAGTCATATACTGCAACATATCAGCCTGTTGTAATATAACTTTATATGTGCAGTATTTTTAATTTTGTTATGTTCATGATTTTTTACTGCAAAAGGTCTTTTACTGTAAAGCAATCGTAATAGTAGCAATGTTCAAAATGAAAGGTTTTTTTCTCTTCTGAACTGAATAAAAACATACTGAAGCTGGATTTCAAGGTACAGCAGTCCCTGTGTGTATATTCATGACATCTACAAACTGTCGCTCTTAATCCTTGTGCAAAGGTCAACATGAGAGAGTTGGCTCCAACAGTTTATGGGACAAGAGGACAAGAGGTGAATTTTCAGAAGGTCATTGCTTCCGAAAACATGAACTTACCCAGACGAGGGCATATTTGAACTGGCTGGCTAAGGTTCTGTGGATTCGATGGCACTGCAGAGAGAAAGCAAAACAGCCATGTTTATGCACAGTTATACAATGGTATTGCATACTATATAGCATATATATTTTAAAACGGTTCATTTTAATATGAATAATACATTGATGTGCAGACATGTGCGTTTTACATACCACATGTTCTACAGACGCTCCTCTTCTCATGATGATGGCATCATTAAAGTCTGGGCGCTCTGATGCAAATAAGAAGAAACAGGAAAAAGGTTCATTAAAAACGCAACATATCCACATGCTTGTGACAGATTAACAGGTGGATGAGGGTGAATGTGAGGGTACCTCCTCTTTTCTTGGTATAAATGCAAATCAGAGCCAGATATTCCCACAGCCTCTCCAAAAGGTAATCCAGATTCAGCTTCATTCCACAACTGTATAAGCAGGGAGCAGAGAGCAGTTTAACTTATTTGCATATGTGCAGACAGATGGATGACAACTTTTAACCAAAACTTAAATTGTACTGTTACTCACCTGATGACCACGCTGTGAGGTCTGCGAGCCAGACGGTCCACTTCTTCAATGGAGATTTGATCCACCTTATTGTACACCTGTAAATCACACCAACAATATGAGGAGAGGAGGGATCACAAACAAAGCACAGACACAGACAACTGTAGTGAGTTTCATGTTACTTAATAAAGAACATGGTTTTAGATACATTTTAACAAAATTTAATGTCATTGTTGGAAAAAAACAGTCTTTGCAAAACAACCCTTTTTAAATAAACTGTAAAAATAAATAAATAAATACAACAGTGGTCAACAAAAACCACTGAAGGTACAGTGCCTTGACCCAACATCCCAATGAGTTATTGACTTACATATAGGCAAGGCATGTAAACTCTGTTCCCAACGATGACGTCGATGAACTCATCCGGTGTGCTGTCCTCCCTGAAGAGCACTTCTGCATTAAAGATTTCTATCAAGCAGCGGTTAAAGAAATCAACCAGATGCTTCTGCGAGTTGTTAACAGAGTTAATATTGAAGCTTAGAAGACAGTGACACATTGAAAAATAATTTTCCTTGGGTCATTCCCTGTTGTTTTATAGCTCAAGGAGCAAAGAGTTGAAGACATAAATAATCCCTTGTAAAACTAATTCCTGCAAAGCGAGCAAGTTGTTAAATCCATGTTCCTCCACTTAACCCAAGTATTTAATCCCCAGATATCCTCATCTGCACTACATCTCTGCTATCCATGATATTCCTCAAATTCATTTACCAAAGGGAAACCTAGAGACAGCAAGAGGGAGCGAAAATAGAGAAATATTGAGGTCTAATGCTCCTCCGTCAACAGCAGAATGAAGGATACTGTATTCGTGAAGGATGAGCTGAACGAGCTTCTCTGAGCAGTGGGTGAGAGGAACTGTGGAGTTGTAGGAGAGGCCGCCACCTTTCTTGGGCTGCACGGAGAGATTTAAAAAAAAACACCACACACACAATTTGACCATGCTGAATATGACAATTGGAGCATTTATTCCTAGAGATGACAGGAAAATCATGATTTTTCTGACTGTGTCTGTTTGTTTGTCCATCCAGCACAAAGAGAACAAGGTAGCCAGATGACTAGTTCAAATCTTTTCCTTAACACTTAACACGGCATCACATCATGAAAACTGGTAACCAGATATCAATGAAATTAGCTGCTGATGTTCGTGACCTCCTGATTCCAAATGCAGGTGGTGATCCCCAAGAGATGCAAAAAGGTGAGAGAATGGAAACTGTACCTTGAAATAAATATTGGGTTTCGTCCTGTTGAGTCTGATGCCCACTGACTCCAACTCTTTTTCTAGAAGTTCTCTAAAAAAATTTTTTAAAAAGAGATAGGGGCATGCATGACTGATGAAAAACATCACACTCATATCACTCAAACCTCTTCTAGTCAACTTGTGTACACAATAACAACAAAGAGGCTCACACACCTCTGAACATCTCCTTTGGTAGCATCCAACATCATGATGACGACATCTGCTGTCCTGGCAACAGCAATGACCTGTCGACCTCTACCCTTACCTATAAAAAAGTAAAAATGTCAGTATACCACGATGGCCTGGGAGCTAGCCCTGTCTTCTCTAAACTGAAGGAATCCTTGCTGTCACAGTTACTATTTCTGAGGTAAAGGCAAAGCTTGACTGACATTTATTACCAACTGAATAATCATTCAGTGATTATTCTGCTACAGTTACCATAACAATAAACAGACACATGACAAATCTGATATTCCAGCTCACCACAACCAAATTATACAAATGCGGAAACTAATCATACCTTGGGCAGCACCCTCAATGATTCCTGGCAGATCTAGCAACTGGATGTTGGCCCCTTTGTACTGAAAAACCACAAATAACAGTGTTAACATGCTCATTATCATTTTAAAACTATAAACGAGGAGGTGTTTACTGGTGTAAGAATATACATTTACCTCAATGACACCAGGTATACAGGTGAGGGTAGTGAATTCATAGGAAGCAGCTTCACTAGCTGTAGATGTCATCAAACTGAGGAAAGTGGACTGCAGCACACAACAGAGTCACATTAGACTGATGCAATAAAACCTTTGCGTTTCTTTGGATTTATAGTACAATAGAGGATTAAGAAACTATGGCTCAAAAAATGAGATCAGCATGATTTGTCCATCTCTTCAGATCCAGACCCAAAACCACAAACCTCCTCCATCCACCATTTGACGTACCTTACCCACAGAAGGGAACCCGATGAGAGCAACACGGGCATCTCCTGATTTCATGACATCGAAGCCCTCGCCTTTAGCTCCTGCTGATTTGGAGGGCTCCAGAAGCTGAGCTCTGTATTTGGCTAACTTGGCCTTGAGCAGTCCCAGATGGTACTCAGTAGCTGTGGGACACAAGAAAAAAGAAGTGACTGAAAGTCTTGTCTGGGAGGTTGGATGACATGAGGGGCCACTGCAAAAGGTCTTATCATTATGTTACTGAAAGTGTAAAAAGGCAATGGTGGGTGACTTTTTCATTTTGACTGTCACTGTTATCAGTTTAAATGTGTCAGTTAGAGGGCATCACTTTGCTATATTACAGACAGACAGACACACACAGCTGGCTGCAAGTTTATCCATGATGTAGCTAACAGTTAGCCATGGGTCTGCTTCCTCTCTCACCTTTGTTTTTCTGTGTTCGAGAAATTTCTTTCTCTATTTCCGCGATTTTCTCCAAGATCCCCATAGTGGCGTTTCAGGTGATGCTACGGCTACACTGTCAGACAGAAGACAAAATACAAACGTGTCACTCCACAGTTGTTAGCTTTGTTAGCCTCCTAGCTAGCCGGCTAACAGTACTACTAAACACTTGGCAAACCACAACAACAACAGTGTGTCAGCAAGTAGAGCTTTAAATTGGTATCCGCATAAAACACGTGTAATGTCAGGCGTTTAAAGTGTTGTAAAATAATAGATATTTACACTTTGACAGAGGCTACACTCCGCGGCATGCACACATAACCGACATTACCAACCGGAACACGGTCCGTGCCCCTTACAGGTCCGGGTGAAACAAGGAAACTCGTCCCGACGAATCTTTCGCCCCGCGTACTCCTGTCGTTCACATCGTTCGCCGGTATTCAGGAAGTGTGCAGCTTCGCCGTGATGGGAGCACAATATTAAATAGAGACAATGTGTCCATTCACTGGTTGTGTGTTTCCCGATACGTATCACTATCACAGGTCAGTCGCTTATTAGGAAATGTAGAGAGCGAACATGGCTGCGCCCACAGGACCGAGAGGATCATCAGCCTCCATCCCGCAAGGGTTTGAAGGTTTCCCGTTCGCAGTGGGCGGTAGAGCACCGCAGGACGGCTCCGGTAAAGAGCAGGAGCAGACCGGGGAGGGGAAGAAGAAGCCGTGCAGGGCTTGTACGGACTTTAAATCGTGGATGAAGGTCCAGAAGAAAGAAGCGACAGCTGCTACGCAGGTGACAGGAGGTCACAGTGCTTTGGCAGGTTTTTAGAGGATCTATCTACCAGAGATACTGTAGTTATAAAACTCAGTGATGTATGATCTGATATGTCTGGTTTTCTTTTATGTATTTTGTTGAGTTTTTAGCGCTGCATTACAAAGTTTACCTGCTAATAAATGGCGACATGGTTGCTTAATGGCCAATGGCTGCTCTAACATGTGACATAAGAGGCCCATGGCGACCATTTGTATCCTCTTCTTTAATTTCAATTAACCTGCAGATCGTCAGTTAATTAACTTCGATAATAAAATGTCACAAAATGAAGGGGAAAAAACATATATCTCATTTGCATCTTCGGACGTTTCAATATTACAATATTTTATATTCATATATGGTCAGAATAAGCAACCGATCCTCACATTACTATATATTTGGATATCTCAATATTTGCTGAGTCACTGTCTTTCAAACAACTAATCAATGACTTTACTACTCTTGCCACCTCCCTCAAAATTTTCTCTTCAAACATTTTAATGTTCTAGCTTCAGGTGTGTTTATATCTTTATTTATTACATTATTTGATACTGATATCTAAGACCCAGCTTGTGGCACTGGACAGTAAAGATATAAAGGCAACTCTGGCTCATGTATCAACCACAGCCACAAATCACCATGAACCACAATAAAAGACATTATGCAGTTGGCTTCCCTGCTCACATCATTATGAATTACTACCAGCTTATTGACACTGCTGTGTGTGGCTCTGTGTGTGTCTGAACGTCTACTTTCATCCTCCAGGGGGCCCGAGCTGCTGAGTCAGAGCCACAGGAAGACCCAGAGTGCCCACTGGACAGGGGAGAACTAGGGCGTAACACCTGGTCCTTTCTGCACACCATGGCAGCGTATTACCCCGACCGTCCGTCTTCCACCCAGCAGCAAGAGATGGGGCAATTCATCAACCTTTTCTCCAAGTTCTTCCCCTGTGATGAGTGTGCAGAAGACCTCAGGGAAAGGTCAGACCACAGTGCTCCTTGAGATTTCATATAGAGTCACATCAGCATCTTGCAAAAGAGTTACATTGAGGGGATCTTAGCAGGGATTTTGGACATTTTACTGATTTTATGTTCAAATCACAATATTGCTGGCGAGTGTGCCACATGTTTGTAGGTTGATAAATATGTATTTGCACCTTTCAGGCATTCACTGGAATTAGTATTATATGTATCTCAGAGACTTTAACCCTGCCAAACCAAACCCTGTCAAAGTTACTATATCCTTCTGCTCAATGCTCTTGCTTTTCCTCTAGCCTTCACCAATCACTTTCTGACTTTTAAATTGCTATTAGATAACATTAGGCAATTTCCATTTCCTCTCCACAGATTAAAAACCAACCAGCCCGACACCAGCAGTCGCCAAGCTCTGTCTCAGTGGTTCTGTCATCTCCATAATGGTGTCAACCTCCGGCTGGGGAAGCCTGAGTTCGACTGCTCCCGAGTGGACGAGAGGTGGAAAGACGGATGGAAAGACGGTTCCTGTGATTGACGGACTGTGTCAGTTCTCAGAGTCATGAGGACAGAGCTGAGACCTGAGAGGAACAATTCTTTAAATCAGTGTGCTTTGTTTGGAAACACCACAATGTCTAGCTCTAACATCTCTGTTGTGGAGAGACCTCATGTGATGAGGGTAAGTGGCGAAGATCAACTGGCTTGTCTTGCTCTGTTAGTTAGTTAATTCAACTGATCTGGTAATAAAACATAAGGGCACAAAACAAATATGCATTCCTCTCTGTCTCTCAAGTTGGAGCTAAGATTCATAGTAAAGCGTGTTTCAATGAACCTGCTGTGATGTCAGATTATTGAGGAGATTTAAAAGTTTGGGACACAAATTTTACATACTATCTTTTGTGAAACTGAAAACGGGCAGGGACACATTATCTCCACTCAAGCAGCCTGTGACCTGAGTATCTGTGCGCACATTATGATTGTTTTTACCATGAATTCCATCCAGACTCAGGCTTGTGTTTTTGACCAGTTTCACAAATGTTATTTACAACTGGATTCACAAATGTGGTGTGCGTTTGTCTGTTTGACCAAGAATATCAATGACAATATACAACACAAAATATATATTTCTAATAGTGTGAAAAAATATTTATCACAACACTTTAAATATTATATTTTGGTTACTCAGTTTGTGTGTTTGTGAGGTGTTTTACCTGAAGGGATTATTGATTTATTTGCATAATTCATTGCTGAAAGTGGAAATGATTTAATTTTTTTAATTAAATAATAATTCAGCATGATGTGATTATTTACTTGTGTTTCTCCATTTCATGTCAGTGAAAACTGTTTTTTGGACGAACAAAATAAGCTAAGACAACACTTTGGTAACATTATTATGTAACATTGTTATTTAACACCTGTTAGTCTCAGCACCACCTTTCTCCCCTAGTCAAAAGCCTTTGACACAATGTGACCTGATCTGTGTGTGCCTGTGTGTGTGTGTTATTAATAAACATTCTGGTCATGAATGTGTTATTTAAAGAACCAGTAAAGGACACACACACTTAAACAAGTCTAGTCCTCTACAGCCACTGTAGAGGTGTTTTAGTGTTATTATGATCCGTTAAAGGGTTTGTATATGTTTTATAAACATCCACAGCATCTCTGCTTTATTCTGATCTGTAATACTTTTTTTTCCAGTACTGACATGTTAATGTTCTTAGAATGATTAACATAGATGGTCAGACATTAAAATGTAATATTACTATTACTGCCCTCTAGTGGGATGAGTAAGATATTGTGTCAGCACAGCAGCTTGTGCATGTTCAGAGAACAATTCATTTAATATTACTGACATGACTGGTTTAACAGCACCATGTGTACAGGACTGTGCTGTTCATGAAATATTACCTACTGGGCATAAGTTTGTTTGAATGTTTCAGCTTTTCATTTATCTCTGGGGCGGTTCCACATGCAACGTGTCTGGACTGTGATGGGAATTGTGTTTCATCGACAGTTTATTTGATTGTTGTGTAGTTTTTAATGTATGGACTGGGCGGTCAAGTCCTTATTAACCTCAATGGTACCTGCAGCACCAGCGTGGTCCATTTCATGCTGAGACAGTTTGGTGTTCAAGTAAATGGCCATTGTTGAGGCAGCATTACTTGGTAAAGACCCCATGATAAGTCACTTGTGACTAGAATATTATGTGGTATTTGGCCAAGCTACATCATCATGAGACTGTTTCCCATGCCATCTGTCATAAATTAGCAATGTGTGTGACTGATGGTCGACTCATGCAGGGTTTCTTCTCTCTGTATATTGTTTGTAGCCTACAGTCCTCGATGCGTCCACATTTAGATCAAGTCAACTGTTCTACTGAACTAGAGCTCCTGGGCTGTAGCTGCCGGTCAGGACCAAGAGGTCATTCTCACTGTGATTTTTCTCTTGGGATCTAGTGGCTTTAGAAATGTGTGTGGAGTTTATATTCCACAATAAAACTATACATCTGTAAATATTTGCTGATTCCAGGAGGTCTAGACTCTAGAGTAGGCTTACACCCACATATGCAGGTGTTTCACAGCTTTGCTGACATCAGCCCAACTCTCTATTTTGCCTGCCTTTAAGAAGGGACTATTTCCACCTCTGTTAGTCTTAATGGTACATTTGGTGACTCAGATTAGTGAAAACTCACCAACCTGAAATAATTCAGGTATATACAGGTGCACAAATCATTCATTCATTCACTGAAACCTGTGAAAATTGATGTATATGTTTCAGGTATAAAGTAAACCCTGATCATGTCACTCTGATGTGCTTCACATTTTAATGCAAAGTCTGCATCATAGGATCAAAGGGAGTGAAACACATGGACGCTTAACCCTTTCAGGGAGCATCTACAGTGCATTGAATGATATCATTTATGTTGAAAATTGTACACAATCACTTCACAATTAAAAAAATTGGCTGGATAAATAAAAAAAAAAGTGATACCAATAAAATCTCCCACAAAGCATAGCAGACATGCCAACAACCTGTTGGCACAGGTTTCATTAAAACAGAATCCAACATTAACAGTAATGTGATTGATTCATCTAAATTGCTATAGGCCTGCACTGTTTGTGTGTTTGCTTCCACTTGGCAACGACCTGCTACAAATACATTACATGGTAAAAGGAGCTAATTTTGCCATTTATCAGATGTAGCTTTACTGGGCCTAATCATCCTGAAATAAGGAGAGTTTTCCTATTCAGCCAGTGTTGCATGAATGCAGCATAACATCTGATTGTGGGGAAAAGGAAGTGTTTTTGGAGCTTGATAGCCTAAATAAGAATATATGGCCTATGCTGCTTTGATTTTCTCTCTTTTTTTTACCCATCACAGTAACTCGGTGGAGGAGCTCTTTAAATACACCACCCGTTTCATTGCCTTCTTCGTTCATACACTAGCTCCTACCATTTTAATATTTCTGTAGGATTTACATATTATCAAAGTCTTA
>OMNW01032998.1:0-22065 GCA_900303245.1 Selene dorsalis
CCCCGTGCCCTGCGGCGCTTCAGCCTTGTTTCCACGTTTTACCACTGAGCCGCCAAGCTGCACTTGTGTACCTCAACATCGAGAGAAGCCATCAGGTCAAAGTGAGGAAGGGGATTGAGAGCCACTCAACTCAATTTTTTTCGCTTTTCACCTCCCCTCCTTGAATCCGTGTCAGCCCAAACCCTCCATGCTGTCTTTGAGAGGGGAAGTGATCAGCTCTATTTATACACTTATTAGGCCCTCCAACGAAAGCCTCTTATTGTGAGTAAAATGGGTAAAAGGTTTATAGGGATCTTCTCTGCAGCCACCGTTAAGATTCTCACGTTTGATTGCCACTCAGTTGGGGAGTAGGTGGAATTTGCTGGCGTCCATTGCTTCACATCCTTAAGGCTCAGACGTCCATGATCGTCTTTGACTGAATATCTACAGCTTTCTCTCAAAGCTAATTCAACCTTCAGCGCTGGAACTGCATCATGTCTTTAAAGACCATAGTTTTTTTTAAGTCTGTTTTTGTGTTGTTTTCTTTCTTGTTGAAAGATGACCACTATCTAGTTTTATTTTTACTGTCAGCAGAAAGATGTTTTTGTTCCTTTACTTTGTAAAATTTTCCAGAGAGATATGAATAACACGGCACCAGAGTTCTAAATTAGTTAGAGTTAAGTTACATGAGCAGAAAGAAGCCAATTCAGTTGAGTGTTCTTCGTAGGTGTTCCTGGGACACTGAGCTGCCCTTACTGTGACACTTACATAATTCTCATGGTCAAGAGCACACATGGTACTAAGTGGTAATACACAAGAAACACTATCTGTTTCTACTGTTATCTGTATGCAAACCTCCATCACAGCATCTAGGGTAATTGGCCAGCCTGATAGGAACGGTTTTAATTCAGTGAGAAACAAAGGTCATATTTGTCTTTGTGGGTTTATTTCCAACACATTTAGTCTTCACAGCGAGTGAGATGTGAGGCACTGTTGGCTTGTCCCTTTAGCAGTGATGTCATTCTTGGTTTGTATAATTTCAACAGTGCATGTCAGTCTAGGGCTTTTTTTGGGAGTTTTCTTTGCTTAAGACAACATGGAAGAGGAATACTCATCAGGATATTATTCATTCTTGAACTTTCAGGGGAGATACTGCTTTTCTCATATGTCTTCCCCTTGGTTACTGAGCTGCTGGGAATTTAGGAAACTGTGGTCAATATTATAACCAGTTTCAGTATGTCCCTTGTAAGCTTTTTTTTTTTTTTTATCTTATTTTAAGAGCAACTCTGTCTTTAAATGGTAAATACAGTTTCACATTTGATCTATTATAGTGTGTTGAAAATGGAGATAGTGCATGGTTGCAATTGGTATAGCAAACTGGACTGAGTCCTTGTATCACATTATATGGCTTTTAATATTTACTTATGTGTGTGTAGTGCTTTTTTCAGAAAAATCAATTCTGTTTGTAGGTACGAAAGAGGCTGACACAGATGTCTGATTTTAGATAATATTGCAAAATAAGTACCAGGTACATTAAGATAGTCATACTGGTTCAAAAATCATAAACTTTCATTAGTACCAAAAAGTAGTCCTTGAGTTGATTGATTTGTATCATAGTCCATAGTAGTGTAAAACACACATACACACCATCAATGCAGCAGAAATTGATAGATGCATTCATCTCAGCCACAACTGTGCAAATGTTTTGGCCTTTGACTGCAGCTTACTTACTTTTTTAACACTGAAACGATAAGGTAGGCTGAAAGGATAGAATATAAAAGACTGGGTATTTTGTCAGATATTTTGTTCTTATCAGTGGCAGGTACACCTCAGCATTCACAAGTAAGTCCATGTTGGTGTCAAGGTCTAGCGGTTACACTGTTCTCTCCTGTTATAAAAGCTGAGGCCAACGAGAGGAACCACTCTATATTAGGAGAGGCAGAGAGAGAAACTCCATGCAGTCTGTGTAACCCTTTTCAGACTCAATTGCCGTTGCATGTAATCGTCTCTTGATTCAACCATGTCCAGCTGCTCTTTGTGTGTCGTAGCCCCTGACAATAGAGCAGATCACAGGACCTCTGCAGGGGACGAGCAGCTTCTCTGTCTCTTATCACTCCCTGCTCGCTCGGCCTCTGTCCTGTTGTTTAGAAGTTCACTCTCCCAGAAAAGCATTTGCATCTGGGCTTGCTGCATTGCTCCTAACAATTAGGACGTGAATGAATATATTGTTGCATTACTGTGACAAGTATCAGTGAATTCAGGCTATAAGTCACGGTTATACGTTTACCAGTCCTACTTTTACTGGCCCCTGTCAGTTTGTTGCAGTGGCTCGACTTTGTTATATGATAGAAATCAATCTAAAATCTGGCACAGCACCTTTGAAAAGTGAGGTATCTTGAGTTTCACACCACATCCTGCAACAGCCTTGCATCTATTGTTGATGTCCCTGAGGGTCTAAGCTAGGAGACACGAGCTGTAATGAGTCCCCGCTGAATGCTGACATTTTCAGTCCTGGCTTTGGATTTGGAGAGCTCATTAATTAGGTGTTCTCTTACTGCAAACCACCATCACACTAACGGCTACTGCAGGTGCACAGATACCTCATCGAGGTTTCCTCAGGTTTAAAGAGATGAGGAAGTCTTTGTTCAAAAGTTATTAAGTATCTCATAATGGTAATCTAGTCCTAAATACATTATCCAAAGTGTTTGGGAAGACATTGTAATGCACATGACTTAAGTGAGATGTGAGCTTTGCTTTGTCTAATCAGAGATCAGTTTTTGGTATGGACTGGTCAGGGGTAACAACTACAATGAACTTGCAGTCAACTTTGTGTGTGAGCTTAAGATTGTGCCATTCACTCACAATATCATTGTTAATTTGTTGAGTTTGACTAAACTTGATTTTTATTATGTTTCTTGTTTTTAGATGACACTAGCTGTCTCTGGGATCACCTATCCTTGCCATCACCTTAGTGTTTGTCGGAGGTCCTCACCAGCCAATGCCCAGGAGCCCACAGAAGAGGTACATTTACATTACAGTCTTCATTCATTGTTTTTCCCACCCGGCTCTGTGTACACATACTCATAAAGAATAGTAACAAGGTGCTTCTGTTGAATTAAATCTGGATATTAATGAATAAATTCTGTTTGCAGTGTGCGGATGTCCATATGATCAGCGACAGTGAGGGGGATGATTTTGAGGATGCGTCAGAGTTTGGTGTGGATGATTCAGAGATGTTTGGAATGGGCTCCTCAACCTGTCGGAAATCACCTATGAGTATGTACCTGTGGATCAGCTCAATGACATAAGATTATGAGCTCATAATTGTAACTCCGGCTATAATACATAGCTTAACCAGGCAGTATTTTCTGTCTTCCTCCAGTGCCAGAGAATAGTGAGAACGAAGCTGATGCCTTACTGCACTTTACTGCCGAATTTTCTTCAAGGTGAGCTATGCATGAGGCACTTCCCATATCAATTCAAAAAACTGTGAAATCAGGCTGGAATGTAACAATCTGTTTATTTACTGTTTGTCTGATGTTTGTGTGCTCTTTGTTATTACTGTGTTTGTAGGTATGGAGAGACCCACCCAATGTTCTTCATTGGGTCTTTGGAGGCAGCATCTCAAGAGGCCTTCTATGGCAAAGCCAGAGATGTAAGTAAAATCTCAGACTACTTAGGTTTCACAGAAAAAAAAAACATACTGAGGTACTGGAATTAGTCACAATATCAGATTTTTCTTTGTCCCTTTGTCACTGTGTGTAAGATACGAGGTTCTGATCTTACCAGTGCTGGATTGTCCTTTAACGCTGATGTCACTCCTGCCTTGTGTAGTCTACTCATTGCAGTTTTATTTGCTTAAGACAACATGGAGAAGGAGCACGGACTGAACGGGATATTATTCATTCTCCATCTGTCAGGGGAGATCCTGTGTTTCTCAAATCTTTATCTTAATAGCTGAGCTGGTGGGAATTTAAGTGTTATAACAAGTTTCTGTGTATGCCTAGTTTGCTCTTTCCCAGCCTGCGATGAACTGCAAAATGGTCCTCCCTTGTCTTCAGGCTGATTGAGATAGAGTTCACTATATTAGTTTAACAAAGGCTCTCTGCAAACACAGGTACAAAGGCAAGCTGTTAATAAAAATTTGGTACCTAGTCATTAATTCTGGAGAATGAAAAATCATAACAGCATTTGCTAAAAACATGCAAACTGATCTGATGTAGAGATTAGGTACATTTTACCAACAGGTATATGATTTACATGAAGTGTTTGCTGGGTTGATTAAAAGCTGCTACTTCTTACGTGTGTAACCTCAAATGACCTTCCTTTAGAACAAGAAGTAGCCAAAGTTGTCATAAGTTGTAGATGTGCTATGTTGGCACTGATAATATATTCAGTTCAGAGTAGAAATCCTTTTGCATGCAGCATTTACTGTTATTTGTCTACCCCTCGTGTCTTGCTGTGTGGAGACGGCTTTATAGCCACATTGATATCATTTCATCAAAACCCTCATCAAATTTTCACCCTGACAGCTGAGGCTTTATTTTTAGCTGTCCACTTTCCCCCCTTGTTTTTCAGCTTTTGTCCTTTTAAGGATGCTTGTATCAACTGACAGCTTGTGTGGATTACAGCCTTATTAGACTGTGAGGACACAGCAAGATGTTAGGGGGGTTCAGATCACCAGGCACGCAGAGAGGGAGGGAGGGTGGAATGGATGAGAGTAGGGCCACGATGCAGATAACATGGTCTGACAGGGGAGGAGGGTGCAAAAAGACAAAGTTGCAGGGCGACACTGAGTGAGGAGAAGGAGAGGAGTAAAAGCAGGAGAGGTTGCAGCATGGGGTAAGGGATGCAGAGAGTGTGAAATAAACAATGATGGAAAAAATCTAAAGAGAAGCTTGGCGTCTCGCCTGCTTCCCAGCTGATCTCATCTACTAAGCCAGCACAATATGGCCGACGTCTCCCTGGTGTTCACACACTCTGTACTGTACCACTGAGCTCTACACAGCTCAGGGGCGAAATAGTATTCATTTTCACTGTATTTTGTTTTATTCTGGGTGAGCTTGATTTAGCCCGCCAACTGTGCCGTGGTTAGACTGGCTTTAGGGAAGCTGAAATATGTGCAAAGAATTTTGCATGAAAACAGAAGCTATTTGATCTGTTCTGTGTTTGTCCTGTTTTGTCACAAGCATCCTTAGACGACAGGCCAAAACACTCTGCTTTTGACGGTTTCATTACACAGTAGCATATGTGCACGATTACACTGTCCCTCCTCCCATCCATCGAGACGCCTCATCTTTGCTCTTTGCTTCCATTTAAAAAGGAATCAAGTTTTTGTGTCCTCATCGTGGAAAAAAGCCTCCTTCATTAAGGGGATATTGGAACAGGGCAGATTTGACTGAAGGGCTACTCGGTGGGTTTATAAACACAGGAATCAGTCTCACTCTCTCAAAGCCTGGGAGAGGCTAATCACTAAGCAAAACACTACATTTGATGAAGTGTTTCTGAAGGTGTGTGTTGGGGGACTGTTGAGATTGACTCAATCCATCCTTAATGAAAATGCTTTGGGCTGCAGAGCTGAGCTGAGCTGAGCTGAACCCTCTTGGGGATCAGTGGTTAGTCAGAGCGTACAGAGAGATAGGCCACCCATCACTAACCACGATCTTCACTAAATCCCCATCAACGCAGTGGTTAATCACTCTAACCCCACTCTCCTTCACTCTCGACTCCTCTCTCCTGTCTGCCACACACAAAGACACATCAAAATTCATAGCCCTGCTTGAGAGGGGACTTCAGGGATTTATCACTGCCAAGTATCCGCTTTAAACCCCAGCGATAGCCCTGCAGAGTCGAGAGAAAAGTGCAGCAGTGAATCAGAATGGCAAATGACATATGGATGTCCATATATCTATCAGATCCTTGGCTGCAGATCACAAGAAACACTCTCACAAGTTATTGACTGCACCTGACACCATTGCTCTCATGTATGAATAAATGGACTCGAGTAGAGTGGAAATGCAAGAAACTACTCTAAAGTATGAATTTACAACATCTTACCTTACCAACAACCAGTAGATTTGCGTAGCCAAAAGATATCTACTTGGCCATAAGCATTTAATTCAAGGCTGAGGTGTAATTTGATTATTTAAATCACACCTTCAGAAGAAAAATTGTCCGAGAGTTAATGTGTTTTCAACAGCTCGTAGAGAACCCCCTGTGTGGTTGGTTGGTCATCGATCTAAATGTGTTTTCCCACTGTGTGTGCGAGGTCATTAGATCAGACATTTGAGCTCTTCATTTTGAAGTATTTGCTTTTCCAGACTGAGCCTGCCATCTGTAGAACAATCGCTATCTGGACTGCTCTGTGCTTCTTTCACTCTGTATCTCATTGTATGTCTGTGCCTTATTCAGTGGTATGATCTGGGCCTGTTTAACATACTGCACAAACACCTTTTTGTGTATGTGAGGAACTAATCTCATTCCCTGAAAATTTATCCTCAATTTAAGTAATGACTTACTGTCAGGGAAAGTGTACCATTTACACTCTAGAGTTCTCTCTCAAAGTCCCACAAAGATATTCCAAATAAAAATAAAAAATATATATATTTCATACGACAGTGTCACATTTCTATATCGTTAAGCTGTTTGGACCATTGTTTCATATTTCTGCTGTCTGACAATTACAGAAAAGATTGTCCAACGTTCAGAAAAGGTTACATGAGACCTGGATGAATCAGTATTACAACAGTTATTACAATATGAGAATAGATATCATGTGGGATCTTGGTTCTATTAATATTAGCTTTTCCTTGAATGCAGAGTGCCCTCCACAGCTGTCAGTGTGACTTCATTTAGAGTCATGCACACAGCTTGTGAGGGGGGATTAGTTTAGTTGCATTGTGGGATTTTTAGTTATAAGTAGTGTTTGTGCAGTGGACACACTGTAGTTTATCATTTGCTGTAAAAAAAAAAAAAAATGTCTGTGGGTACTCTAAAGTAGATATGTTAAAGCAAAAGTAAATAAAGGACACTGGTAAAATAAATTTGGAACAATTTCAGATGCAGCCTCTAGTTCATCAAGCCTGCATGAAAAATCTGATTTCATTCACTATCAGACAGTCTTGTTCTTGTTATGTTCACCTTCAGAGGGCACATTTTTTTCCCCAAACATCATAGAAAGATAAATATATTTTTCCCCCTCCTTTACTATATTGTATATCGACATGAATATCTGACAATCGTGAATGTATATTATTATCCACTGGGATCAGTTCATGGGCTTAATGCATTATATAGTAGTTTTCAGTACTTGTATGGCTCATCATGGACTGTCTAAAGAATGGTGTAACATTGTGTGTGCTCTCTGTTAATGTTGCAGCTTTGATTCAAAGGAGCAAGTAAGTAAGGAGCAAGTGTTATTAGAACTGTGTTGTTTCAGCAGGATTTTTCTCCTAAAGTAAGTTGAGAAAGGCTCCGGCTCCTCTAGACAAGCGAAATTAAATTAAAGTTATTGTTTTTAATAATAATATTTACCTGCCAGGCTTACATATCAGACTGTTGCTATCAGTGTTTCAGTAAGCTACACCCAGACCTTGAATGTTCTCCGTTTATTTTATTTTTAATAACATTTGTTCATTACATGGAGCTCTGCTATGATTTCGTGACATTTTACATTCAGAACAGAGAACGGGAATCAATTTAAGAATCCATATTTGGGACCAAATATTCAGTTCAACACAATGAGTTTTTTTGTTTCGCTGGAAAAATGTTGCCATTGTAAATTTGGATGGAAAAAACAGATTTTTTTAAAGTGTGGATGACTCAAAGTCTTCACACAAGGCGTATCTCTTTCCAGTGAAAGAGCAGCATTGATTATATAGTCAGAGGCTCAAGCTCACTCGGTGTGTACACTGTTCAGCTGTGTGAAATCTTTACTCTCTTTCACATAAACAAAGCAAGCTTAGATTTAGGTGAACAGGTGTGAGGAAGGGCTATGGGGTCACTATCTAGCTCAGGTTGGACCTAGTAATTTAGCTAAACTGAGGGATTTGCTCCTCCCCGCTAAGACAGGCAATACAAAAGGTCTGACTTGAAAGTGGAGAGGGAAGAGAGGGGTATGGACAGTTTAAGGAAGATGAAGGAGTTCAGTTGGCCAAAATGCCCACTTTGATTAATCTTTACACTTGCTCTAATTGAGCATGCATGTGTGCGAGTGTGAGTCCTTCACTTATGGGTACCGCAGTGAGATTTGTGCGTGTGTGCATGTGTGTTGGGACATCAGTGTTTGAGTGTGTATCAGGTTTTTTTTTTTTTTTTTTTTTTCATGTTGTAAAACTCTCCCTCCCCTCACACTCATTCCTCTCTCAAGACTGAATTTGCTTGTCTTCTCAGCATGAGTGTTTAATCTTTTCAGGCCGTTGAATCGGCCCAATGAATGAGTCCCCAGCTCCTTCTCACTAGTAGCCGTGGAGATTATTCTAAAGCACTAATCGTTGAGCAAACACAGCAGTGCTCTCCCATTCCTATTCTACACAGGCCACAGTATAGCACAACTTCTTCTTTCACTTCTCTTCACATTTTACGCCCTGTGTAGATTTTTTGCTTTTTGGCGTACGTAGCCTAGATTACTGCTCCTGAGAAACAGACCCCTTGACTCCCCCTTTGCAGCCATGGTTAAAAATGAACTAAGCAGAGACTGAGAGAGTTTTTTCTTATTTGCTCTTTTATAGTAAGAGAAGTGACATGTAATTTAGAGAGCATTATTTCCAACACTGTCCCCTGGAACCTTTTATGTTTGTGGCTGTGTTTGTTTTTTAATTAGATTGTCAGTAGGGAGAATCTGCCAGGCTTATATGATGGTGTCAATATCCTTGGATTTGGAGCTTCGTCAATATTGTCTGGCCCTGCCGCTACTAACCTGAACAGGCTGCTGGCATTTGGTGTAAAATAAATAGAGTGATTTGTCTGTTGTGTTTTCTCCATATCTTCGTCGCCTCCAAGAGAAGTTTTATTTACACCGCCCTGCATTTGATTTTGCGTGGTATTTGCTTTTTTGCCAGTTGTGGCCTTGCCGTGGTCTGTAGAAGTCATGCTGCCTCTGCACCCAGTGGTCCCTCGTGTCATTTTATGATCATATAATGTGGAAATATCTCTGCACTGAATAGACACTGGCATGTGGGTTGGAGATCTCACCCTACAGATCAAATCAGATCAGGGAGGATGGATGTTTTAATTTCAAGCAACAATTAACAGTTCATTTTTTGGGAAGTCTGTGTCTGAGCTTGTCATCGAACTCGTAATAAACATCTCTTCTCCATAAGCTTAGGAAAATGACATGCTCATCTGTTAGCAGCAAACTATACCTTTTTATGCTGTTGTTTGCTTGAACACAAAGTCACCTCCAGATGAAATCAGTCTGTTTTGAAAAATGTCTGTACGATGGCACAGTATACTCACACCAGTCTTCATTGATTCCGCAGAGAAAGCTGCTGGCCATCTACCTCCACAACGACGACAGTGTCCTCAGCAACGTCTTCTGCTCCCAAATGATGTGTGCTGATTCCATTGTCTCTTACCTGAGCCAGAACTTCATCACATGGGCCTGGGACGTCACTAAAGAAGCTAACAAAGCCAGGTACAGTACCAAAGCCAGCCAGAAGGATGTGCAATTTGTTTTTCTTTTGTTCAGGTGACCCATTACCTGTGTAGCAGTGGAATTTATCGGTTATGTATGTTATGTATATTCTTCTCTGAACTCTAAATTTCACCAGCTCTACCCAATATTGCAGCTGCAGCAAGAATTAAGGCACAACTTGAGCTTCAGGAGACACAGTCATAGGAATGCCTTTGCCTTAATCACCCACTATGAAGTTTTGTTGAAACTGTGCCAGTCAAATAATAATACAGTGATAAGTATGGGACTTAATTGTAGTAGAGTTTTTCTATTATTATTATTATTATAACAGGCATCAGGCAGTTTATTTTTATTTTGCTGACAATACAAACATAAGATACAGTTTTAAGATATTAGATTTATGATTTCTATATGATTGATCAGAACTGTTTCATGACCAGTCAAATTCAGTTATCAAATCAAATATGTAAATGCAAAAATATGTGTCAGCATTTAAAGGATGCCTCATAGCTAATTGTAATTATACATGGATAATCTCATAAAGTTGAGTTTAGTGGTTTTCACTGAAGTCACTGAGTCTCATAATGAAACCAGAGAGAAAACTGTTTTAATATCCAGTTGAAATGATAGCCAAAATTGACCCAAGTTGTTTAAAAAGAAACTATTTCACTTGAAACATTGAATTCATTCTCTGAACCTCTCAGAGATCCAGGAATCACAATCAAACTGTGTATAATATTATTGCCTTTTCCTTGATGCAAAGTTTAGTAGAGCAATAATCAAACCTCTAAGCCCTGACAGCATGCCTAACCCTCATGTTTTATTTATACCAGACTTATTGTCTGGAGGAGTGGGCTGTTGCATAAATACTGACGTGTATCTAATAGAGAAGATATCAGATGTATTTCAGTAGGGGAGCAGCAGTTACTCTGGAACATGCTGCTGTGTGTGCCAGTGTCTTTGTTTTTAATGGTTCTCATAGAGAAGGTCAATGGATCCATTAGTACCTTGGCCCATCCTGCTACATACTCTTGGAATTGTTTTTCAATTTTCAAGTCAGCAAATCTTGAGCTTCAAAGACTTTAAATGAGATCTTTGTTTTGCCACTTCGGTGTACAGGAACCTTTTAGAAAATGATCTGAAATTGCTAGTGTGGACAGAAGTCCATTTGACACATAAACAGCGTTTTCACATCTATTCGCATTAATGTGGACATGTCCTTAATTGCTGGCATTCAGCTCTTACTCCATTGCTCACACCCTGCATCTCTGTCCTCCCATTCTCTCTTCAACTTCATTCTCTTTTTGAAGCTTGGAGGTTGCATGCTAACAAAAGGCGTTGTGTTTGCATGGTGAGGCCCCTGATTGGGCAATCTTGACTAAGCTGTCTGAATACGGGGTCAGTGGGAGATGAAGGCCTCCCTTGGAGTCCAAACATCTCTATCTCTCCATTTATGCCCAAATGCCCTAGTGTGTGTTGGTAATTGACAGATTTGTCTAGCACTAGTTTATTTCACATCCCATATTACAACAGTGGACAATTCACAGTTGATTTTTTTTTTTATTTTAGATTTTGTAGAAAATACGTGACACTAATTAGAAAACAAATCTGACCTGCAATGTGTCACAGACAACCAGATCCCTGCAGGTTTAAGTGTTTGCCTGTGGACAAGTAGGGGTAAATACGGACCTGCTGAGGGTTTGATTGGTTTTCTTCATAACATTGTGCCACTGACAAGCTCAGTTCCCTCCCACTTCCTCTCACATCTCTGCTACATCTTTTCGTTCTCTTCATCTCTTTTCCAATTTTTCTTTATGTTCCTTCTCTTTATCCCACTACCTCACCTCTCTCCCTGTCCCCAGAACCTCTAGAGTTAAGCCTGCCCTCTGGAAGGAGCTATTTAAGAACGACTCGCACCTTGACCTCACCCCTCCGTTATTTCTTTTAAGGAAATTCCCTCCTTCTTCATTCCACTCTCCTTTCTCTCCCATTGGCCTCCTTTGCTTTTTGCCCCAGCTGAGCCTTTTTATTGCACATTTAAAAAGCAGGCAACATCTGGAGCTTTTCATCACACACAGCTAGTCACAGCTTTGCTGCTAACGCATGCATGCACATGTGCGCACTCTCTCACTCACACATACACGCATTCTCACGCTCTCTGGTTGATCCAAAGTGACTGGTGATTGGCACCAATCGTGCAGGCTGTTAGAAAGGTATCCTGACTGTGTGTGTTTGATGAACCTGCTGGTATTGGAATGTGCCTGTTGCTTTGCTCTCTGTATTCTCACAGGCCTCCCAGTTAAATGATTAATTATGCATAAATGTAGTTCCACTGATTGGTTGTCAGTGCCATTGTCACCCATGGGAAATGAATCTGATTTATCATAGAGACGCACTGTTGTGGCAAATGAAAAATATTAAAACTACCAGTAGATAAACACACTGCAGTTAGATCAATTTATCAGTATGTTGCCTGCTTCTTCAAATCTATTACAAATTTTGTTCCATTATGACCTATGTGTGCAAGCACAAAGAAAGGTTTTAATAAAGTCTTCTTTATTTTTATGCCATTTCTTTTGTATTGGCAGTCGACAGTATCCAATGGCCTGCCATTTAACACTTGTACAATAGCTCTGCAATACATGTTATTCATGTTTTTCCTTTTGTGGAAAATTTATTTTTCACATTTATATAACATAAGTGCATAGGGTAACAATGTTATAGGTCTTTGGTTAACCACAGATTATGTGTTTATATACTCCAGATAAGGCTGCAAGGTTTTCAGAAAGCTGTATGTGACCTTTTCAAGAGGAATACAACTACAGAGCAGAATCGGATGTCCAGGTCACAGAGAGGCATTTCCTGGACACATATAGAGCAATATTCATAAATTTAATTTAGGAAATTCCCCACTAAAGAAAGTCCAGGATCTAGTGGGAAGGTAGCTCCAGTGCCCTTGGTCAAGGTGTCACAGAAGTCGTGGCTGATGAGCTTCACCTTAGTACAGAGCAGTGGCGGCACCAGAGAATTATTATTGCGGGGGCTCTGGGGGGGCCTGATGGCTGTGGATTTACAAGATGGTAACTGTGAGCACAAACAGCTGTAGCACAGCCTATAGTTTAATGTGATGATGCAAAGCCATTGTACAAAATGTTACAGGCTACATTGCTTGTGTGTCACTCCTCACCAACTCTCAGCACTGTCTCTCACTGACTCTTGAGTCTCTTTTCTCTTTCACCTCTCCACTCCTTTGCTCTCCTCCTCTCCTCTCCTTCACTCTCCACTCCTGTCTTCCTTTCTTCTTCTACTCTCTCCTCCTCTAAACTCCTCTTCATGACCCCTCTCCTCTCCCCTCCCTCTTCCTCCTCTTCATCCTCCCCTTCGTCCTCATTCTCCACATCTGGCACCATCACTCTATCCTCCACGCTAGCGCTGGAAGGTGTCTGTGAATCGCTGCCGCCATCGTCCACTCTCACTGTTTTTTTTTTTTGTTTGTTTTTTTTTGGAATAACAAAGTAAAGCGGTGTATTATGCTAACTCGCTAACTAGCGGCTGTGAACCAAGCACTGCTAACATCATCATCAAACTTGTGGGCCGACTGCAGGCAAACCAGCCAAGACCCTGCTGGCCCCTCCCTCCCGCCGCTGTTGGTACAGAGCCAGGGACAGTGCTGGAAACAGCCAACTTTTCTTGTCATTTCTGACAAGTCAGGTTTGAATGTCTGTGGTTTCTGTGGGTTGAGGTTAAGCTAATTAAGAAAGCTGTCATTAGCTAGTCTTTCCGGCATTAATAGTTGCTATCTGACTGTCTTGGTATTAATCAGTTGCCATGTTGAAAGCCTATCCCCATCTTGCTCAAGATTTATGCAAGCATGGTTTTGGGACCTCACTGAGCTGTAAGAAATGCAT
This sequence comes from Selene dorsalis, assembly GCA_900303245.1. Taxonomy (NCBI): domain Eukaryota; kingdom Metazoa; phylum Chordata; class Actinopteri; order Carangiformes; family Carangidae; genus Selene; species Selene dorsalis. Next base: position 13,522 of record OMNW01032998.1, read on the forward strand.
CTCCGATACATTTGGTCATCACTAAATAACTGTAACTGAAGACATTAGTAGTGGGTATTGCATTTGCTGTGCAGTTGTTCAAAAGACAGGTCTCCAGAATTTGGTTATGAAAAGTCGTGGGTGTAAGTTCATTTTACTTCACATTTTTGAGGGTTCTGAGTCTCAAACCACATTTCCATCTTCATATTTTTAATGACCTTTAAGTGTGAATTGGTGTCATACCCTATAAGAGCAGGGACGAATCAGTATGCAAAGCTGTTCTGCACGCTTGACTTCACCTCTTGACATCCTCTGATTTGAAAACATAACTGGTTTAGAGACTGAACAAAATGTCATTTTCAAATCAAAACATGCCCATGTTCGCTCTGAAACAAAGTGTGTATGACACAGTGAGCTATCACTGCATCCGGTTCCCATACTTTACCCTTCTATACAGGTGGCTGGTAAAAATATTCCCTGCAGTGCTACTGTACAAGCTGGACTCATCAGCTGCTCATTCAGGCAGCTGTCAGGTTTAACCAGTCTACTCATATCTTCTTGCACCACCTTGATGTGAAAAAATGTGACGTGACAGTCCAGGGAAACATTAACTGTTTTAGCTGCCCTGATGTGCAGTGAGTGAAGGAGGTGGGATGGGTGACAAATTAGAAGCTGTCAATCACATTAACCACTGAACCAAAGTCTTTTGCTCACATTAGTTGCAAGTTCCAGGCAGGTGTTTCCTCTACATTTAGTTACCCCTGAAGGTTTTTAAGGGCCTGGTATGGACTAGGCTACATTCTTTACCACGTTATGTTATGGCTGGATGAGACTGTGGTGAACTGTTCACCTCAGCTCCTGGAGCAGCTTGACTTCCTCCTGCCCTCAGTATCGTGTCCGTACTTGTTCTATAGGTGGATTCATTAGTGTTTCACATCCTGATTACAACATTTCTCCCATTCGGAGTGACAGTGCGTATGCAGCAATTCCAGGCTGAGTTTTCATGCTGAGCAGTTTTTCTGTTGTGGTGATGATTTTTGCTGTGGTGGACTGACTTCCTTAAGTTTTGAGATAGAAACCAAAGCAGGTTGGCTTGTGCTTAATGGGAGATTTAAGATTGGGTTACCCTTCAAGTTAGTGTCCATTGTTCCCTGGCCTTTCATTACAGGTTAGAGTTTCCCTGTGGGCTATTGTTATGGTCCGCCACGGTCGAGGTCTGAACAGGGACAAATGTCATGACAGAATGATCAGTAGGATTTAGGGTACCCAACTTTTTTCATTGCAAGACGTGGGTCACTGAAAGTTCAACATTTGGAGAAGTTTTATTTGAATCATACTCCAGTAACGTCTTAAATTCTGGTCTTCTTTGAGCTCCGGTCCTGTAACTTCCCATTGTTCACTGACCTTTTAGTCTATCATCCATATTTTCAGCATGTAGTGTTATGATTATTTTTAGGAAGTACCACTATGACTCAAATAGTCTATTTCACAGTTTGAAAAGTCTGAAAGTTGCTCCTGCTGCTTTGGCTTCATGTTTTAATGAGTTAAACCTCCTCCCAGACAGCACCTCTTCCATCTATCTTCTTCCTCTGACCTGCTGTCCCTCCATCCATTCCATTACTTCTCTATTTTACCAGCCAGTTATTAAAGTAGATCTTATTAAAAGGCGAGAGAAAAAGCTAATCTATATTTGCATTCAGTCTATAGCAATTCATTAATATTATGACATTTACAGGGAGCTTGGCGGGGCCCCGGCTGCCTGCTACCCTTTTCCCTCTCTGAAATGTTAATTTAAAAAGTTCTGTCTTTGTAATGGAATAAGAAATCCTCTCTTGCCCTATCAATTCTGGGTGTCTGGTGAGGAATACTAATTCATCTACGGTTCCAATTGAGATAGCATGTCACTCTGATGGAATAAGAAAATGCAGAATTGGTTTTAAAGTCCTTAATGCCATGAGTTGTGTGTATTTCTCTTCTGCTGCAGTCTCAAAGCTGGAGTGTACACCTTCATTTTCCATATGTTGTAAATATGTTTGTACACATGCTTGTAGGTATTTGTCTCCTTTATGTTTGAAGCATTTTTTTAATTGCAGGCTCTGAAATATGTGTTCACTTCCAAGAAAAACAATGAAATGTTTTTGTTTTTTGTTTTGTTTATTTTAAAAAAAGTGAAATTTGTAATGGATTTCCTTCTTTGCTTCCAGACTACTCACCATGTGTACGAGGCACTTTGGAAGTGTGGTGACGCAAACTATACGAACATACAAAACAGACCAATTCCCCCTGCTCCTAATAGTCATGGGCAAACGCACATCCAATGAAGTTCTAAATGTTATACAAGGTAATTTGTACTCGATTAATAGTATGAATATCCATACTTGTGTAGACATATGCAAAAAATAATAAATGATACAGTATAGATTGTGATTTTATGACTGCTTTCTTTTTTCTTCTTCTTCTTTTTTAAATATTCAGGCAATACGACAGTGGACGAGCTGATGATGAGGTTAATGGGAGCAATGGAAATCTTTACAGCACAGCAGCAGGAGGACATCAAAGATGAGGTAAGGTCTTAGCAGGAAGCAGCCAAACAAACAAAAATGTTGGGCTCTGATTCTTTAAGAGTTAGAAGATGCTTTGGATCAGGTTGACTGTGTTTTTGAATTTGGTTTGTCGTGAAAAAAAAAAGAACGGTAATAATTATATATTTATTTAGGATGTGGAATAGGAAGACCTTTAGTAATAACTTAAACCACATTCAGTTGTATGACTGTAGCTACCTTTGGTGGCCTTAGTTAAGCCAGAGCCAGTCTATTGTGTCCTGCTCAAGAGATGAATGGCAACATGTTAGGGCAGATCAGACTACATTGTTAAACTGTGGCATATTGTACTCCAATAGAAAGTGGACAAACATAACTGACAGTTAACCTCCATACAATAAAACAAGGGAACGCTGATCTGTCATGTCATAGACAGGAATCTCAGACAGTATGACAGGGAGGTCTCTTCACAAGACCTTCACCTGACCCCTCTGCACCACTCACTGATATTTTTACACGATATCAAAGAAGAGAAGGAATGACATACTAAGTGTTTTTTTGTCCAGGCAAGTTTTCTTTGTACAGAGTATTCACATAATCCTCAAAGCTCTGTTTTTCTCTTTCGTTGTAGTAAAATACTTTTTCACATTTTGGAATTTAGTGTAGTCCAGTTGCTACAAAGTCACAAATTAAGAATTATGTTTTTAATTTTTCAATTAATAATGAATTATTAGTTAATCTGAAGATTCATCTAGTTAATGTTTATTTGTGATGATTAATATAGCAATTTCTCCTTCCAGGTGTTTAGTTATGTCCAGTGCATTAGTTGTGAAATGTTTCGTTCCTCATATTCCCACACTCTCTGACATTGTTGTGCCTCTTTTTTGACTACTATATCTATAGATGACACATGTCATGCCATATTATGAGTTTTACAGTTAGTCAACCAAACTGCCTCCCTAACAATGTTAATCCAAGACTCACAGCACAGAGTTGTGGGAACAGTGGTTAAGCACTCGATCTTGTCACACACACACGCACACACACACCCTTAGGGTTTGGCTTTTTCTGCTGTTGAATGACAGCTGTTCTTTGCGTTGTTGTTATTATTGCTACATTTCTCTGGCTTCAGTGTGGGTTGTCACATTTCAAAAAATAATCAATAATAAGAAGTGACATGAAGTATTTGGAGCATGTGCATTTGTCAGATTAAACTGTGAGTCATGAAGATGATTGTAGGTTCATACGTAAGGTTGGGTATCATGACATTTTATGTAACCAGTTGTAAAATGATACCTGAGTTTTACAAATGACAATTCAAATGATACATGTCAATACATCAGTTATAAGCAAGTTTTTCTACAAAGCCTAACCCTTTTTTTCAGTTGACAAGTAAGTTCTCAAATGTTTGATGTTGTCTGAAGAAAAGCTGCCATGCACGAATGGTGCCTAAATTAAACAGACTAAAATTGGCAACATTTAGATTTACATTTCAACAGACATTTTGTGCCAGCTTTCACTACTTAACGGTTCCAAAATTTGTTATGGACACATTTCACTCGATACTAAAAGGACTGACATTCAATACTCAGCCCTGTTCACACTGGGAGACTGATTTGGTTCACTTCATTGCAATGTATATTGAACTAATTATGTGGTTTTGTTAAATATAAAATTATATTCTGAAACTGTAGGTTCTTTTCTCAAGGTGACTGTGTTTTGTGCTTAAAAAATTCAGATATTTTTTTTTTATTCTTCTTTCTATTATATTTCTTGTTACTTTCATCGTAACAACTGGCTTGAGATCTGTCAGAAAAATGAGAAATTAGATTCGCCATAGCATAAGAGCAGTAAAGCTGTTCTATTAAAGTGTGATAATTACCCAGGTATTAGAGGCCAGAAATAAATAGATTATAGTATAAGTGACGATGAGAGCGTGATATTCTGTGTGATTATTCATGATTAGTACTATTAACCACAGGAATTAAGTATATCCTGTGTCTGACAGGACTCATTCCATCTTCAGGTGAACTCAAGCTTGACACTGCACCAATCCCATCTTTGCTGTAGCAGCTCTCAGGCATTGTTGAGTTTCCTTCTTCTCAAGTGTTCTTCCCTCTTTTTTCTTTCTCATCTCCATTTTTTCCACCTCGCCCCTCCAAAGGCAAACTCAGACACGAACACAGACACCCACCTAACCCAGACATTCCTCTTTGACAGTGACTTTTGTGTCTGTCTGGAAACGGAGCAGCTGGACAGCCACACTGTTACTTCAACCAACCTTACTGACTCGCCAGTCATTCCTATGGTTGTCTGTGTTTTAGCTTAGTACTTAGTAATCGACTGATTACTCACTGCTGTTTTTGTGGTCTGCATCTGTCAACATCTGGGGCTATTCCTTTGTTTTTCATGTGAGCAACCGCCAAAAATAACCCATGTTGATTTTGGGGATAAACAGCTGGTTTCACAAAATGCTGTATATGAGAAACAGCAGAACTCTAAAGCCAGTAGCTCAGTCAATGGCACCAAACATACATATCCTAGCATCAGGGAGTATGAAATGTCCACAGGCAGGAGCACTTGCATTTAATTCTGGATTCTCTAGCTGTGGAGTGACAGTGAGACACTGGGCCAGAGTGTTCATAAAAAATGGAGAAGTTATAATTTGCCTTCATGAAAGTAGCTTTAAGCCACTTGTTTTCAAAATTTAACTGCGACTCTTTCCATTATTTGTTATTTGTGAATAATTATTAAATGTTTGACAGCTTGAATTTCTGACATCTGACTTGATAAGCCTGTCATTACCTCTGGAAGACAGCATGTGTATCACCAACTTGATCGGTAGCCAAGTTATAGATGCAGAAATCTCCTTCTGTTTTCCTCCCTAGAGCAGAATCACATTGTTTAAGCAGATTCATGGCAAATTAACATTTCACTTTATGCCTCTGGTTCACAAAAAACATTCAATGCAGATGGTGACTTGGTAAACATTTCACAACAGCATAAAATGAGTATTAAACATGAACTAGTCTGCAACTTTGTTTGTGTGACTCAGGGCCAGGCTATTGAAGGTTGCCACTTTTGATGTTTTGTCCCTGTCTGCCATTCTTTTACAGTTTCCTTTCAATGTTCGTCTATTATGCAGGTCAAAAGCACAAATGTATCCTTTGCATATTCCGATTCAATGCAACAATACACACTGTCCTTTTGCTTAGCCACTGATTGGCTGCACAGTAGTCCTCTGATCATCACAATAAGCTTACTTCGCCATATCCGGGCTGGCACACAGCATGGGCCTTCAGAAAATAGAAAACTAATGGCTATGCACTGTTAGCACAATGGGCACTCGTATTTAGTCCCAGTCTTTATCAAACACTTTGTAGCCACAGCAGGTAGAAAGAGAAAGGCCGCCTTTCCCCTTCCCTCTGTACAAACAGGAAGCGAGAGGCAGAGTGAATGAAAGAGAAAGGGACGGTGAAACTGAGATGAGGAAACATAAAAGAAGCTCGGGGTCTGGTAAATGACAGCCCCGTCATAATGAATTCCCCTCTGGTGCTACTCTTTCATACCTGGTGTTTGTACGTAGCCACACTTGACATGCTGCATTTTTCCTTTTGCTCGATTCTTTTTGGCTCTTCAGCTTAGATGCTTTGTCCCTGTGTATCCTTTATTTATTGTTAGCTAATGGGCCCTGCTTTCTTTTTCCCCTCCCTCCACCCAGGACGAGCGTGAAGCAAGAGAGATGGTGAAGAGAGAACAGGATGAGGCCTACCGCGTGTCTTTAGAGGCTGATCGTAAGAAGGTATTTAAAATAAAAGAAACAAATATTACTCTGTCACATCTTTTTATTATTATTTTTGTTTCCTACCAACATTATCAGCTTCTTTTTAAACACCAAAAGCATTTAACAAAAAAGACTGTTTTAATAACCCTATCATCATATGTAGACATCCAACTGTACATAAGAATGGTTGCTTGCTATTGTAATTCTTTTGAATTCTTTTTAGTGTTTAAAACATTAATTCAATTTGCTGATAAAGCCCAGTTGTCTGAAGACAGTCTAGAGACAGTTTAAATCACTGCCTTGATAATCAGGAAGTTACTGTTGTAGTTTTAAAGACGTCGGTGCCAAGAAAATCACGTTGCTCTAATCATCAGGATAATAACCACAAAGACTCATCAAAATTAAGTGACAACCTGTGACTCAACACAACAATATTAAGGGCTGCACATGACTCTGTTTGATTGGCTCTGCTGTTACACTGATTAAATTCCTCACTCTCAATTTTAGAGAGAAGCCCAAGAGAGAGAAGAGGCCGAGCAAGTTCGTCTGGAACAGATGAGAAAGGAGCAGGAGGAGGAGAAGGAGGTGAGAAGACAGCCATGTACACGTCCCACTCACTCATTGTGCAGGTTTCCTCTTAAATGAATATTCCATTGTTGGCAGTACAAGGTGGAAGAGTGAAATGTTTTACCAGTGCAGATTGTGTTGTTGTTGTTTTTTTTCCCTGTCTTGTTCTCACTTAACTATAATAAGTCAATTAGAGTGTGGTATTAGTGAAGCCTGCCAATCATTGAAGCGTATGTAGTGTGGGTGAATAGGCACACAGTGATTTCAGAAGAATGAAATATCCTAACTACCGTGAGACCTTAGACCTTACATACACACAGTTATTGTTCAGTTTAACTGCTTTACCGTGGTATAGCACACAGTCTTTTGTTCAGTTGGTTTTCAATATGAGGCTGAGGCAATTCATGTACACAGGCACAAACACACACCTCCCAAGCAAACACACACATTCACAGGAAAACAATTATTGTATGTGAAGAGGGGGATAATACACAGACACACACACACAGACAGACAGACACACACACTGGCAGACACACTGACACACTGTCACGCATACAAGGAAAACAATTATTGTCTGCTAAGATGACACCATTGTTGTAATACAGTCTATAGTAATACAGTGTAGTCCTCAGTGATTGTTGTTTACCCAGCAGCAGAGAGCCCCAGGGCACTGAGTGGTATCGGGTGACCCAGCTTGTTCAGGTGATTCGTCTCTTAAGTTAAACAGACAACAACAAAAGAGCCCTGGACCTGGTCTTCTTAATTATATCACTGTACTCCACTAACCAAACTGTGTGCACGCTTGTGCATTTTAAACAACAATGGCCACCGTGTTTTTTTGTGTTTCCTACCCAGGCACCGCGGTGCTGGTGTTGTGCTTGTGCTACAGTCATAGATACACATCCATAAATCTGTCAGATATGATATTTTGGAAGTATTTTGAACCAAAATTTGAAATGGTACATGGTGTACATGGTACACATAGAAGTACATAGAAATTATTTCAATCATATCAAATAGATAATCTACAGTATATAGTAAACAACAAAGTTGAACATTTATCTTTAATTCTTGAATCTGACTATCATTAATTACACTTGATGAAGTTGGAGAAACCTGATATTATCCTTGAAAATTTGTTTTCATTTGCATTCACATGTTAACTATAAGATTACAGGACAATTGCACCACCTCATCTAAACAGCTCGCTGGGCGACTGTTTTTTTTATCATTCCTCCCATAAAAATTAATACATTATCCTTTGCAACACTGTCAGGCTTATTTTTACCACAGGAAGTTATCATGGACAGACTGCCATACCAACTCACCCCTGACCACTGCGTAGATGTATTTGTTTCCATAGACCTTTTGTTGTAACAAATGTAGTATGCAATCATTGCAGCGATGTTGGACTCTGGCTATAAAGGTGAAAAGTTTAATAGTGTAGCCCACGATTTAGCTGCTGTTCTGATCAGTTTTGTTGTGAATGTTTGTTGTTGATAGCTTTTAGTTAGGTTGAGGCTGAAGAGGCAGTCATCTTTTAGTTGTATCTGACAGAAACTACAGACACAACAAAAACATCAGTAACCACTGGAGAGCAGACAGTGCTAGAGGGAATGCTTTCTCTGTGATTTTGTGCCTTTGTGCAAAGAAGAGCGGTGGGGGTGGGGG
>OMNW01033003.1:0-10538 GCA_900303245.1 Selene dorsalis
AATGGGAACCTCACTCACTTGAAATGAACGAGCCTAAGCCATATACAGTCTATGGTCTGTCAGGCCGGGAACACAAGGGCTCAATTCCCTCCCGCCTCTCAGGCCCTGAACCCTGACTGAGTTCAACAACGCCAGCTCTAAGTGACTGAGTGAGAGAGCCTGAAAGGGTCCAGATGCTGTGATAGGAATGGGACAAGACTAGGACCAGGACATAAACTGACTTGATGATGTGAAAATGGGACACTCACACACTTGACGTGAACAAGCCTAAGTCATATACAGTCTATGGTCTGTAAGAGACCGGACTGAAACACAGCCATTAACGTGACGGACCAGGCCGGGGACACAGGAGCCCAATTCCCTCCCGCCTCTTAGGCCCTGAACCCTGACTGAATTCAACATCTAGAATGCTGTGATAGGAACGGGATAAGTACCAGAACCACTGGAGCTGGGACTGTACCGGAAGCGGAACGAAGACCAAGGCTTGTTCACATCAAGTCTGTGAGGGTCCCATTGTCAGATCATCAAGTCGGTTTGTCCCCTCACTGTCAGTCAGCATTGACACTGATTTTTTTTAAAGGAAATTAGCCAGAATTCAAAGCCATGTAAAGTCAAACACAGCAGATGTCGTCGGAAGCATCCAGTGGTCGCTATAGTGGCCCTGTATGTGTGTGTGTGTGTGTGTGTGTGTCACACTCACTTTTAAGGGTTTGTAGACATCATATGTGTCCATCTGTCTAACTGCCTCTGTTTACTGGTCTGTGTATTCAATGCCAAGTGTGTGTGTCTGAGCATGTGCCACATACATTATGTGGCAGCATTACAACAAGGGATGAGTGTGCTTGTGATTGAATGTACACCTGTGTGGTTCCTGTGTCGTATGATCCCTGCTTTATTGGGAAATGTGTTTGTTTTTTGTTATAGTAAAAATGTCTTTACTTAGCTGAGTCATCATTTTACTGAGCCTGAGTGATGATCTAAGCATCACTTACCAGAGATAGATGTGCAGCTGTTCATATAAAATCAATGTGTTTCCTGACGGTGGATCAGTTACTGCAGGTACTGTCTGATTCAGTGAAAAAACAACAGTCCTACTAATGTTGAGCACTCCAGGCCAGAGCCATTATTATTATTATGGCAGGATAACAATTTTGGTGAAGTTACCCTGAAAATATAGTCTATAATATATTATGCATCAATTTAAGACTGAATTTAGACACGTGAGACTGTTGTTTTATTTTCTATTTCTAAACATTTTTTCAACAAGACAATCATGCCGAAATCATATGACAATAACCTTAATGAAGTAATCAATTTTACGCGATTTTTTGTGGCCAAATTGTTTCCCTTGATCGATAATTAGAGGACCTTAAATCTAGAGTTTTGAAGCGTCATTGTGTGGTGATTTCATTTGTAATAGGTAAACAATTCAAGTGGTGAATTCAATTATGCTGTGATTTTGAATCCTCTTCAGCAGAAACATTTCAACACAGAACACACTGAGCCTCATTCCTTTGCTGCTTTAAAGACTGAGATAGAAGTTACCTTGGTTTTTGTCTCTCATACAGATATAAGAGCTTGTCGCTGCTCTCTTGTTACAACAGGGAGCGTATTTAAATGAGTTTTTAACTACATTCATTCAACATGAAGTGGTCAGGGTGATAAATGAACTTTTATGTTTATGCTTGTAGAAGAGAGGCAGTGCATAGTAAATCAAAACCTGCTGGGCATTTATCAACACTGGAGCAAAATGGGATGGGTGAGACAATGAATGTCACCTGGCATCTTGTTGATTAAAACGTTCTTGTGGACAGATAAGAGGGGAAGTGGAACACAAAGAGAGACATAAAGAGAGAGAGAGAGAGTATAGTAAAAAAAACAAACAAAAAAACAAGAGCAACAAAAAACCTGACAGTGAAATATCGTTACGAGAGACGGGACATGTAGAAAGCATAAACAGAGAGTAGCATGGAAAGTGCAACGGAGAGCGCGGAGGATCAAATCTTGTTAACACTGTGGCGCGACCTTGGCCAGCAGCTGACACCAGCGATCATCTTAAGGTCACAATTGCAAAGCCACTCTGTTTAATTGACATTAGCCATGACAGTATAGCCGGCCTTCAGGCAGGAGCAGCACAATTCATGCTGCTCTGATGCTGCCCACAGTTTTGAGCAGGGTTTCCAAAGCTGACAAACAGGCCGATTAACAATTCCGGTGTGGTTCTTAAAGTAAATGATTAGAGAGGTCAAGTGAATCATCCTGGGGTTCATGTGATGACCACAGGCTGTGCTCAAATTGTTTTGTTGCCTCATCTTGTGATTTAAAAAAAAAAAAAATTGCTTTGTTTAGAATATCATTATCAGTCATTCAGTACACATTTCAAATACAAAATGAATAAATAAAATGACTAAAATAAACTTTATTCCTTTAATGTGAAGATGATCTTTCCACTCCACAGTCATGATAGACACCCAGGTACACTAGATGACTGCACAGCTATGGCTCCTTAAAAAAAAAAACCCAAACAACTGTCAAAACAGATATTTCTAGTGATAAACAATAAACATATGCCATCATTTATCGTCACTGCAGCAGGAAATGACATCACAACAAGCCTGGCTGACCTTCGAAGGTTACTCAGATTCCCACGTCTGGGACCAGTCGTCATTTATGACTCGGTCAGATGGCTGTACTCTGTGTAATGTTTCAGTGTAACAATAACAACACGGTGTGTCAGAAGATCCTGGCGCAAGAGGCTGAGCAGTCGGGGGAAGGAGTTTGTTATTGACGGCCTCTGTGTGTGAGTCAGGACGCTCTTGTGCTCCTGACCTCCTCTGTCTCTCTCATCGCAGTCTGTGGTTACGATGCCTGGAAGCAGAACTTCTGTGACAAGGGCAGATTTATAGGGATGCTTTACTTACCGCACCTATGGGGGCAAGCGGGCAGGGAGGGAAGGATGAGATCTTTCTCACGGAGCATTGTACAATTTATACTTGGTCAGGATCTGAAGAGTGCTTCTTTAAATTCAGAAGGGGAAGGATCAGATCTACAAAGCAATAAATCTTGTGTTTATTTAGTTTTACAGGAAGAGTTACAGCTGGATGTCACCACTCTAGTTACTACAAAGCTGCTCCATGTAGAATATTTGGTTAATTCAAGTGCAACATGTCAACATTGGCAATTTATTTTGTATCTTTGTTCACACACAAATCTATGTAAGTGACATTAGCTATGAAATAAACTAAAAAAACACAAGTATTTAGAATATTTCCTACATTTATAATGTCTTCTCTCAAAAAAATGAAAAATAAATGAGTTTTTTTTTCTACCATTACTTTGTTGGCATAAAATCATCATTGTACTGTACATGCCAACTAAACACCCCTTTGTCTTTGATCCTGAGGCAAATTTCTCTTGCATCCTCCCTTCTTTGCAGAAAAGCTGAGTTGATTCTTTTCCTCTCTCATCCCATAACAAGGAGATCTCTCCTTAATACACATGCCAAGGCTGTCTGACAACTGTTGGTATATGCCTAACCCTTGACCCTGCAGTCGCTCCTCAGTGGAGCCCTTTCTGCTGCCTAATCTCTGATGCCTTCCAAGCTCCACTCTAATTCATTACTTTTCCCTTCCACTGCCCTGCCAGGGTCACATAAATGACATTCACCACACTGGACCCTATTATGGCCGAGGCCTGCGTTTGATCTGTAGTGGATCCCTCTGATGTCTGGTTACTCATGTGACAGAAGTGATGAGAAAGTGTTGGAAGTTTGAAATAACACAGAGAACAAAAATTTAAAGTTGTCATTAAAAACTCAGTCTTCATCGCCTCAGCAGAAGGTGAACGGTCTTGGGTGCGGTGATAAAGGAAAGAGAACAATAGCCTCAGTAACAGACACGTGTGAGTTATGGTGTCACTGAGAGCACCTCAGTCTATTAAGCAGCCATGGGGAGTGTGATGGAGGTCTTGGGAGAGCGAACTTAAATAAAGATGACAGACTGCAACAGTTCAGTTGTGGAAAATATATGTTTTGCATAATAAAAAGCTGCTAATAACCAGTGATAAAAACCTTCCTTCGTCTACTCCCATGCACCACAGACTACTTTTCAGATAAATTTCCCCATCTCTTACTCAGTGAAGTAGGTGATGTTATCCAAGCTAAGGTAAGGTGTAACTGACAGTGAGGTCAGTCTGTTATGTCTCATTCATAGGTATTTAAAATGATTTGCAAATATGGCCCCCACATACATAGTCATTAAATGCAGGTGTCTGGGATTACAGCCCCAACCCATATATTGCAGACACTGCATATTGTCTTTGTTATATTCATTGGCACACACAGACATGACACAATGGGCAGTGAGATCAGAACTAATTTGACGATTAATTATCTGACAAACAACCCCGTGTCTGATTCCTGCTGCATTTGGTAATGTTAATTTTATTCACATGATTACGTATGCTTATTCTCATGTTTTGGTGTGTGCTATTTGAAAGATAATACACTCAAAGTGCACCCAGTCATTGCAATATAAAACACATTTCCTTCTTCTTCTTTTTTCCCCCAAAATGTTAATTTGCTGCACAAGAACATCTTAAAAGTCATGTATATTAAGTAATATTGCATATCTTTAGATATACACAACATACTTTTAAGATATGTGTTTATTCATGTATATATTGGTAATGCCCAGTGTTAGGATGCAGACTTGGAAATCCTCATTGTGCATATCCTCTCTACACTGTCAGCTCATGCAGCATTACGATAAAGGGATTGCTATTTGTTTGGTCTGTGGAGCAGACTAAGGGAAGAGCTTTAAGGATCAAACTCAGGCTCATTATTTGTAGCATCTCTACTTGTTCAGTATGAGTGTACGTTAATAAGAAAAGATGTGCGACATCAGTGAAACTCCAACTCTACATGAACGGACATTTGCAGCCACAAACTCCAAGAACAAACCAATTCTTTCATATGAGCTTCATTTAGATGAGGAACTTGAAAACACAGCACATGAATAAACTTGATGGCTTGTAATAAAATATTTCACAACCTTTTAGTGGCAGCAGCAGCAAAGCCATATTTCTATTTTTTGCTTAATTCTTTGACTTCATGTTTCAGGTTGAATAAAAGTCATGATATGAAACGCACATCTATAATAGTCCTTCCAAAGTCAAACAGCTCTGCAGCAAAGTAACCGATAATGCTATGAGCTCAAGTTAATAACAGCAGGCCCTGTAATATCACATAAAGTTTCACCGTTTCAATAAAGTTGTCCTGCATTACTGCACATTGGCTGCCTTGGTGTGCCCCCTTTTTGGGAAAATCGCATCCTCTGTCACATCGGAGTGATGTAGCTGTTGCTTATTGTATTCACGCGCACAATTTGTTATGTGGTATTTCATTCAGGCTGCTGCCAGGAGCCCTCATTGTACCTTCCATAACTCTTACGACCGTGAAAGATTTTTAATTAAAATGAAGACAGCTGGCTGAACTGTGGAGATGTCACAAATAGTTTTCGCTCCCAAAGAAGCCCATCAAGGTCTCCAGGCGTCAGATTGTAGGCAATTCCAGCTTTTTTGAAGAACTTGTTAATCATGTCTCCTTCTTAATTCAATTATCAACAGCCGCAGATTGATGCATCCAGAGATAGCAAGATAGGGAGAAACAGAGAATTCAATCGCTTTCCATCGGCTTATGGCTTGTCATCTGTCCCCTTTCTGTATTATATATTGATATGCTGCTGACCCTGTGCATTTACTGTATTGGATTTTTTTATTACTCACCTTTGAGCCTGTGCTGAAGAATAACCACTGACCCCTCAATGTGAACACTGGGGCCTGTGCTTGTGTATGAGTGCATACATAATGCACACATGCTTTTGTGCGTGCCACATTTGTTTTGTCTTATGACGATGGGGTATTTGTCGCGGGTTAGAGGGTCAGAGGGGTACTGGAGGTTGGTTTGATGTAGTTGGGGGGTGGGAGAGGTTGGCTCCCAGGGCTGAGTGCGGGAGCTGGAGAGTTGGAAGGTCATGTTCATAAATTGTTACCAGTGCGCCGGTGCTTAATTGAAAAGGCTCGCGAAGGAACGGGACCCCTGATCTGTGGCCCCACGCCCCTCCCTTCTGACCCTTAAGTCTTTACTCATTCAAGTGTGTCAAGTGTGTCTCTGTGTCTGTCTGTCACAGTAAAGAGAAAGTTTAAATATGGTTTCAAATGAATGACTTCCAAGTATCTGGCAGTGCGTTCAGCTGTAGTGTATTCTGCCACACTGTTCGATCAGTGTTACCCATGAAAGAAAGCTTTTGTTTTTTTCAGACTCATTAGAATAATTACATCAGTCCTGGAAATCAATCCTGATCTGTTGTAAGGCTGTCACTTTTTATTCAATATTCAATACTGTTTTAGTGCAGTGAAAAACGTACATACTCAATCTGTGCTGAAATTCAAAATTAACGCTGGGGCCTTGGGACTAATGCAGACATTCCTGCAACGGGGGGAGTTTTATTGTAAATAATCTTTGTCTCCCCTCATTTCCAGCTGTTTCCACCCCCAGACTGATTAACAATCACATATGAAAAATCAAATCTTCCAGAAACTGGGTAAAGGAAACTTTCTGCATTTTTTCAGGAAAAAATTGCAGCTCTAGAGCTTAAACAGGCAGGAATGGAAAATGAATAGTGAAAAATAATTCAGTGTTGCTGCTTGGCTGTTTTGGACCTAAGTAAAACATTTCCATTAATTTTTTTTCATTTTAAATATCTTGTATATTTTGGATTTTATGAATTATGTCACCCAGGATATGTTTCCCTGTCAGGGTATAAAAAGAGTCAAATGGTAACCATAGTCACATAGTAACAATTGATGGGGAGAAATGATGCATTATTGTTTTTCCTGGTCATTTACATCATACATTTTAGTTTCTGAACTGATTTCATTCAGTTTTACCAGTTCAGCTTTGTGCAGTAAATAGTGACTGCACAAAGTGCACAAAGAAGTGACCTTCTTCTTTCTACTATAAGTGCAATTGCAACCTAAATGTCATTGGAAAACAGTATTATAGCAAGTATAACTGTTGTAATGTACATACCTTTGCATTATAATATATGTTTTTGTAATAAATATTTACATTCCTTCCAATTTGATACAAAATTCTGAAAAATACACATTGATCAAATTTCACCCTTTTTTTTTTTTTTACCCCTAATCAGGTATCGTATCCTGGGGGATACATACATTTCTCCTAACATTACAATAAAATTCTTCATCATAATATTAAGACAATAGTCCTTATTCATTTTATGAGTTAATATTGATGTTTTATTGAAAAAATAAATATGATTTCTAAGTAACTAACCCTGTCCTGCACCTTTGGCAGCCATGATGGATTCTGACAAGGCTGGCTAAACAATGACACATGACCTGAACTATTAAATCATGTGACCTGTGCACTAATACCGGACAAGACTATGGATAGATAATAATTTGATGGGGGGGAAACCTTCTAGTATGTCACCTACAGGATGTTAAAGAGTATGTATCTCCTGATGCACTTTGCCTATTTAGGGGCTAGTTTGAATTAATTCAGAATTTTCTATTGTATTATTTAAATTATTCCTCCATACATATTGTATCTCTGGCTCGATTGCCACACTGAGCTCTCACTGATAATAATCTCCCTCCATCAATCTTTCAGCTGCTGCTTGAGATAACCCCACTCCTCTGTTGACAAAGCAACGGCTCATTTATAAAGCAGAGGTCCCACCTTCCCATCCCCTATGGACACTGAAATCTCTCCACCAAACAAAGCAATCATGAGCATGAATAGAGGTGTGCGGTGAAATTCTATCTAACGTGTCTTTGCATTCTACACAGGTGACACATAGTCGCAATCTTTTGAAGAGGTGCGGTGAGCCGAGTGGGCACTCGGCAAGAGAGGGAGAATCTGTCATTTCACACTGGGAGGAAAACCATCCAGGGCCACTATTGTGCTGCATAATAGGCAGGAGATGGTTAAACATATCATTTTGACACACTGGGCGTTATGACACAGACAGTTTTACTGCTGCCATAGGTGGAAGGGAGGAAGGAAACTCCTTCTCATGTTACCTAGAGCAGGGATAGATAAAGATGCTGTCGTCCTTCACTATCTTTCTCTTTGCATCTCCTCATCTTTGTGCGTGGTTGTCTTTCTAATGTCTCCCTCTGTGGCCATGGCAGAGGTGTCTTGGGTTACTTTGGTCGTGAGAAGACAATTTTAAAAGGAATAATTTGACAATATGGGAAATATACTTATATTTTGTCTTTCTGAGAGTTTGATGAAATGATCCAATGTTGACACGGGCAATATGAAAATTTAAGAGCTTTATGAATTGAACAGATGAGATTTTTTTTACACTATTCTGGTCAAAGATTTAGAAATATTTTTCAGTGAAATCTTGAGAGACTCATGTGTCAAAATATCAGAGACTTAAGGTGTGTGGGGAAAGTGTTTCATCTTTGGCTTAATATTATTGTAAAGTATAATTCATTCATGTACCATCATGAAAAAGACTGAAAAGACAACAGACATCAGACTAAAGACATCCTCACCTTGGCACTTGGGAACAAAAACTACAATTCCATAAAATTGCATGGTAAGCTGAAACCGCAAACTCAAAACAAGCAATGGAAAAAAGGGGGGGGGTGATTTTTTTTTATTGCACTCAAGTTTTTTTATTGCACTCACCTGCTTCACAATGTGGAAGGGAGCCAGTTTCAACTGAGATAAAGCAGACTGCTGGAAATCTGTTTTCATATTTACTTGGATTGTCTGTGAGATAAAATCTTGCTTCGCTCACATGACATCACTCAGTAAATATAGATCAGCAACTGTATCTTCTCTTCCTAATGATTTCTGTTTTATACAAAACTGCAGTGGAAAGCTGACAACTATCTTTTTTTAACTGTAACCACTTCAGGAGCTTTATTGAATATATATGGACTATAGATTATTTTTAGATAACAGTAGAATGACTTTTTCCACTTTGAGTGCAGCGTTAAGAGACACCTGTCTGACAGCACCTCAAAACATATTCATTATCTGTGACAATCAGTCTTCCATATGTTCAAGGGTTTTCACACTTTTCAGCCATATCATCTCTCTGCTTCTTGTCAATATGTCAGCCATCTGTTTAAAGACAATGCACTGCAGGGAAGGGGAGCTCTGCACTGTTTTATGATCCTGAGGTGTGAAGACCCCCACCCTTCCCTGACTCGATGCTCATGTGGTGTCTCCTCACCCGCTGTGTCCACCTGAGGTCCCAGGACAGCAGTTATGGAGGACGACTGCTCAGCTCTGGTGTGCTGGCTGCCTCTTCTTTAAGGTGTAACAGAAACAATCCCATTAAGTGGTGGATCGCCTTTCACACAGATTACTGAGCATCTGTCACTCCTGCTGGAGGGGGCAGGGACAAGGTTGGTCCCAGTGGTCCACATACACACACATACACGTGCACACATGAATGTATAGGCCAGCAGGCAATCATTCACGTATGAATTTTAATATTATAACACTCTAATAATGTTAAAAAAGTCTTAGAAGTGACTGTAATGAGCTCAGAACTCATGTTGGGGTATGACAACAACATCTGGGCCAAACAATCACTGACCATGTTTTGTGATGATGAGTTGTGTCCTTTTTAAAGGAGCCAAATTAACACATGAAAAGGTGAGTTTAAAATATTAACTCATGTCAATGATCATCAGTGTCAAACAGTAAACACACTAATTACATAGACATCTTTCATGTCAGGTTGACACCACACCTCATCCAAAGAGGAACCAGCATCACACAAAGTCAGATCATAGGGGTTTTATTTTCTTCCTTCACAACATGTGAGGATTGATTTCCAGTTGGAACCGCAAACTACAAAAAGAAATCCCATCATGTCAAATTTGTGAAAGATTGCTG
Source organism: Selene dorsalis (assembly GCA_900303245.1). Classification (NCBI taxonomy): domain Eukaryota; kingdom Metazoa; phylum Chordata; class Actinopteri; order Carangiformes; family Carangidae; genus Selene; species Selene dorsalis. The sequence continues at coordinate 9,953 of OMNW01033003.1, forward strand.
CAGTCTGACAAACCATCTCATGCAAGCAGAGCATTTGATTCTTGTTATGACATTTGAGATTTTTTTTTTGTTATGTTTTCCAAATTCATGTGTTTCTCATTTTCAAACTTTCAATTTTAAAATGTGTAGCATGCCAGTGTAAATTTATCTACTGTCACCTGCTGTCTAAACCTTACAACCACATTCTGATGCCACTGCTGTGTCTCCTCTGTGATGTAAGTCACTTGTTGTCCTTCACTGTTTCTGTCTACAGTTCTGTGTTTGTCAGCCTGGGACTGACTCTGTGTGTGTTTGTCAGCCTGGGACTGACTCTCTGCACAGCCTGGCCTGTCAGGTTGGTGTTGTGTTCTCCGCAGGGCTCGGGGGGCCCGAGCGATGCCGCCTCACGGTCACCCCCGGGTGAAAGGTGAGAAGTCTGAGAACAGAGTGTTCTGGTCTGTTAGAGAGGACCTGCCTGCTCTGTTCTGCTTGCTTGAGTTTGGGTAAGGGGTGACACGGGGGGGTGGGGGGTGGCAAATAGGTGAGAAGGGGCGAGAAATGAGAGAAAGAGATTAGTGCAACTGAGGACAAGTGACAGACATTCACT
>OMNW01033009.1:0-16483 GCA_900303245.1 Selene dorsalis
TTCAGTCTTACAAACAGTGTCCTGGAAATACTCACAAATGACCCACAGCTGAAAATAGCATCACTCCTGTTTGGGTATCCTTTGTTTATACTGTGCCCAGTTTATGGAAATGAAACGTACTGGGGAGGAAGAAATGGGCTTGGAGCTGAGAGAGGAAAAGTCTGAGAGAGGGGCAGTGATGTGTCTCCTGCTTTGGTCATTAAATGGGTGTGTTGATAATAATAAAAATGTAGAAAATCCATTTAATCCTGTACAGACATAGTTTGGGCAAAACTTTTGCTTGATACATTTTTACACATCTAATATGATGATGAAGTGCTTCACTACCTAAAAGCCACTAGCTTTCTGTAGGAGAATTAGCATTTTTATAGTGTGTTTCTCAGGGGAATGCTGAAATTATGAAAACTGACAAAAGCTGAATGAATTACCTCAAAATTAAACATGTATTGCAATAATTTGATATAGTATATAAAGGGGGTGTTTGATTGATTTTCCTATGTGCTTACCTGGGTATTTTGATCCTATTTATCTTGTGAATACAGTTTTTGTTTCACAGCTGTACAAACCTCGACCATCACTCACTACTTGAGATGAATCTGTGGCACGTCTCTGCTGTGGAAGAGTCTGTCACCGAAATGAGTAATATTTAAATATTTAAATGTTAACACACAGAGGATCAGCTTCTGTGTGGAAACCACTGCATCATTAGCATGGATTTAATTTGGTGGAGATGAATCAGCTCGTGTAATGTTTAAAACTTACACATTAGGTTGAGCCTCCATCGTTCCCAGCCCATGAATAGCATTTAAGTGAGAAATATTTCCCATGCAGAATATACATTGTACCACTCTATTATCATGAATAAACCAACGTGTTGTTTGAACGGCGCAGTAATTAATGAGCTCTGCTGTTATTACGAGGAGATTATTTCCAGCATGTTAGACCCTCACCTTTTGGTAATTAATGATTTTAAATTATGTTCAGGTTGGGAAAGGTGTGTCACATGTAGTCTTTACACAGAAAGACTGAAAGGTCTATACCATAAAAATTCTCTGAGGCACAGGTGATCACTGCCAGTTACTGAATGTGTCTCATGGACTGCTCTCTCACTTCATATTTTTATGTTTATAAGATTACCCACAGAAGCTGCCTACAGTATATCCTCATTATGCTAATCTGTCCTCGTCAGCCCACACAGCAGCTCTGGGTGTTGTGCTTTGCTTCAGCTGCAGCGCAACACGATTTCTTTCTCCCATTTAAATCAGAGTTCATCCTGTGCTGCAGTTCAGGAGGATTCGTTTGACATCACAGCCAAGTAAAAAAAAACAAAAAACCAAAAAAAAAAACCAACTGCCTGTTTGAAAGGGTGGGTTGGTGAGAACATATTGTATACTGCGCCACTGTTACACAGAACCAGTGAAATAAAGAGTTCAAAGTGTATGATGTTGGAGCTGTGGAGCATCTCTCCTCACAGGAGTCTCCTGGATAATTTATTGACACTGCGTGACACTGAGTTACGTAATGACCGTCCATTTTAATTATATCAACTTTATTTCTTTTATTTACCTCTCTGTAAGCAATGATTTGGTGAACTGCTCGGTACACGATTCTTTTAATTCTTTCAGTCCCGTAATTACGTTGTATTGTTAGGTGACCTTTAGTGACCTCTGGCGGAGCAGAGGAGGAGGTCAGGTGACGCTGTATCTAGTAGGTTGGAGTGGATGGATGTGTCGATGAAGTCCAGGATCCTCACACAGTATACTATGTTCATACTCCAAGTGAAACTGATAATCATTATTGTCTTCATACGTTACTGTTTCACAACCTTCACTGCATGTTTCACTGTAACCATGACAACAAAGGTCTTCGCTTTGCACTTTGTTAAATGTAACCAAGTAGTTTCTGAGCCTATACCAAAGCAGACCATAACTGTTTTCTTAATCTGAGCCATGTCTATTATTGTTACTATGGTGATAAGGTTATGTCAATGTGTTGTAGCTCTGTGGGTCCTGTCTGAGGGAACAAGGGAATATACAGTTGTTTATTATTATTATCATTATTATTTTTGTTGTAATTCTTATCTCCACCAGAGTCTGAGGAAACAGCAGCTACATCATGCTACACCAGCCAGGTGCTATAACTGCCTGTCTGTTGTTTGGTGCAGGTCTGTAGTTTTTACCATGGGTGCTGGTACTGTTTTTGCATTTTTGAGTCTTTGTGTGTCTGTGTGTGCGTGTCATCATGGCAAACTGTGTATCTTGCAGACAAGTACTGTAGCAGGACCTGCATACTTGTTGGTGTGATAGCCTCCCAACTGTGTAAGGTACAGTCACAAAACTTTACAGGTGTGTTCTGAGCTCTCATGTCATCTCTTTTTTGTCTCCGTTGTATTTTTGTGATTGGAAACAACCCTGTTGTGCGTTGATGTGAGCAGTGTTAGTGAACCACGTCACGCTCCGTGGAGCTGAGGGGAGATGCAGAGCTGGGTGATAATTCTCTCTGGGTGCAAACAGCCACTTTCACATTACACACAGTCATTTAATCCTTTGTTACAAATGTTGATTACAGCAGCTTGAAGTGTAAACTGTGGTCCAGGTGCGTCTTACCTTCAGTGTAACAAGCTCCACGTTCTTCACTGAAAAGACACGCTGTAGAAATCTGAGACCAGAGCAGCGAGGGAAAGAGATCTATGCGCTGAAATAAGAGGCAGAGAGAATATGTAGATAAACTGTATTTTTATGTCGTTTGTAAATAAAATAGAAAAAAAAGCAAGACAGTCGAGGAGAGAGAAGCAGGACTTCTTTGCGCTCTGGTTTTGTTGCCACCCACAGCAACACCAGTTAGACACATCAAGCACTGCGTAGGCTCCCTTTTGTACCGTAGAAAATGTATTTATTAAAGCATAGGCTCTGGAACAAAAACAAAAGAAAACCAACAACAGCTGCAAGATTGCAGAACATATTATGTACCATAAAATTGATAAAGAAATCACTGTACACGCTACAGTGCATTTTTTTTAAATAACAGCTTTTGCAATGCATTTTATAGAACTTATGTTTTATATATTATTATTATTTTTTTTATTATTATTTTTTACACATAATAAACATTCAGTAAATGTCAAATCGTCTTCTTTTGGGAACATTAAAGAATTAGATTAATGTCAAATAAATGTATCTCTGTGAGTTTGAGTTAGAAATGTTATTACAGCAGAACAGACACATACAAAAAGTACAATCATTGTTCAGTGTTGAGCTCAGCTGACGAGCAGGCTGTGAATTAGAGGAGAGTTATGGATGAAGGACGAAGATGAGCAGTTTAAAATAAATTAATATTAGGATTCAAAAATGCTGTGGGACTAAAGGTTTCTACTGTCTCTACACTGTTACTCTAATCTCATTTGTGCAAGCAGCTCTGTTATAATTTCTGTTACATACATATTAACACGTGTGTATTTCATGTTTGAATCAATTAAAGTACTCGGAGGCTTCACTGCAGGAAAATGTGTTGAGTGAAAGGAAACTGACAACTGCTGTAAGACTCGTCTCAGATTAAAGGCAGGGTATTTTAGTTCTGCCCCTAAAGCAATTTATTGAAAAAATCTGCAGACCCATGCAGTCAGAATAACACGCCCCCCCTTTGTTATGATACTGTTATTTTAAAATACAAGAATTTGATCTTTTTAATGACTACAAATTATTTTTAGTTGCCAAAAATATTCATTTTAATTCAAAAATTTCATTTAGTTACAAATGATATATATAGCTCTCTCTATATGTATATATATTTAAAAGCCAAGATCTTATTAAAGTCCGAGAGAATCAGTGTCTAAATTTCATATAAAATATACTGCATTTAAAAAACAGTTTTCCTCTAATCTTGGAGAGTTTGGCTCTTCGTGTCTAAAAGATCACAAATTTCCTTCATATTACTTGAGGGGTTTTCATCCAAAATGCTTCATAAACACTTTGCTGGTGCTTCAATATGTGTTTGTCGAGACAAAAGGCAGAAGAAAAGCTGCACATTCCTTTTTCATGTGACAGATTTAAAATGAATCTCTACTGAAGAGCCCCCATGCTTTATAAGTATTTGAGAGCAGTGACAAATAGTTAGTTGTCTTTTTCATCTCTTTTTGGTCCAGTTTTGAAAAAGACCTGCAGGACAGAAATGAAGCATTTTTTTTCCAGATTATGGCCTGACAGCAACATGTTGAATTTAAAATAAAATATAAGATAATGCCATCTGGAGCTATACATTTCAGATTTGTTCTTTGTGTTTTTTTTTTTTCCTTAAATTTAAATTAAGCCCCTTTGGAATGAAACCCTTCAGGCTGAACCTCCCTCCACACCGTGAATTCAATTAGATTGTGTTGCTCATCGCGTGAATTGCCAAGGATTAAGTGATTGTGTATCTTTTAGAGTCAAAACATCTGCTGTTTATGCTGGCAAAAGCTTCACCACCCTCGTATCGGGATGTTAGGCAAGCTGTCGGAGAGAGGAGGGATGGCACGGACAGAGAGAGAGAGAGGGAGAGAGGGGGTGACGGATAGAAGAAGACTGGGTGGTGAGCATCAACACACTCACAGACTGACCACCGTCCTGTTTTATATGTACATGTACACTCATCAGACAGATGTATATGTGTCGCTCAGGGGTTTTTGCAGCCAAACTAATTTAGACTGCTGCTGTATGTTACCTATGTGTAAATAATCAATTACTGAAAATGTTCGATACAACATTGTAATGTTGTACCTGCAAAATGTTCTGTCTGGGGTCATTGCATCTACTATCTGTAACAGATAAAAGATACAAACACGCACGCACACACACTTGCGGTTACAATGTTTTTTTGATTGTTTCTCATCTTTTCAATTTGAACTTAAGTGCTGATATGGTTTCATCAGTCAAAATTCAGTTAAACACACAGTTACACACTCCAATCGACCTCTAACCTCTTCTACCCTCTCTGTCCCTCTGGCGATGTTTTCTGACACTTTATTATTACCTCTGTCATCTGTCACTGGTCTCTCTTCTTCTCTATCCTTATTTGTTGTTATACCATGACTAACTTGGTGTCTGCTATTCTCTCCATTCTCGCCATTTTCTGTATGTTTCTACATTTTAATTTTTGGTTGTGAACGGAGGCTTTGTTTCCTGTTCCTTCTTTCTTCCACCCAAAGTATATTTTCCAGTTTTCCTATGAGTGTTTATTGTTCAACAGTCCTTGGCATGTTTTCTCATGTCTCTGTCTCCCCACCTTTCTTTACTACAAATATGTAATTGCCTTTTCTTGCTTTCATAATTTCTCTTGTTGCAAGTTTGTCAGTCCTGCTTTATTGTTGCCATTCATGTCTTATCATTCTTTGTTTCATTTTTTTTCATCTCCTTTTTTCAGTAACTCTACCATAGTCAGTTAGAAAGCAATTCATATTATGATTGTGTTGAATAATTTTATGGCTGATTTAATGCAGAGTTCTTCATTTCTCAGGTTGTGAACACTGCTGCTGACATCACTGAGCTGCTGTGGTGAAGCGGGCGTTGGTTCTGCTGCACTGCTGCCGCTGCCAGCTCTGTCTCTCTATACTGAGGTCTGAAGGTTACTGGAATGTTGTTTTCATTAGAAATGAATTTCTCATTCATTTTAATCAAACTCTTCACTAAAATGCCATTTTGTCTGGACCAAAGATATTCAGGGCTAGTCTAAAATTTTCTTGGCTGAAGCCCTGAATGATTCGTGCGTAACAACACCACTGCTTTTAAGTGATGCAACTGTTGCTGACATTGACCTTCCAGTGCTTGCACTGATCGCCATTTAATCTATTGATTGGTTACCTCATGGCCTTAGCTCATTAACTGGAGTGCTGTAGCGGTGGTTACAGTTCTCCGTCCATGATAAAGCCCCATAGCATGAAGTGGACTCTGATAGACTGACTGGATACACTGAAGAAGAGGTCAGCGTAGAAGTTTTCAATGCCGTCATCACTCCCTCCACTGTGAGTAAAGTCAACCAGTGTTTTTTTGAAAAAGCTTCTTGTCCTCTTGCTCCTTCAGTAAGTATGAATACTCTGTGGGACTCATTACATCACTAATTCATAACAATTGCCAATAAATGTTAACAGTTTAGAGGGGATGCTGACATTCCACTTGTTAATGTTGTAGTGCCCTCTGAAACCTTACATGCTGGTTGTAAACAGGGTCTTCCCCAGGGATGGAGAGGGCGTTCATGGAGGCAGGGCAGAGAGACGTCCAGTACTCTTGGTCCCACAACATAAATAATTCGCTCTAATGCTCTCTAGGTTCAGTTTCTCCCTTTATGCTTGCCTGCTTTGTGAAATTACAATGCTGCGGTGTTTTTCTACACTGTGGACATGCACTGCAGTTATATAAAGTTAGTCACCTGCACACTGTTAGAGTACGCTATGATATTTTTTAATCATAATTTGATTGTTGCAGACTATGCTTTAGTTCAGATATGCTCCAAACCTTTGGTGCTGGCCTATTTATATAAAGTGCCGACGTGAATGCTGCACATTATCCTCTGAAACAAGGCCACAGTTCCTTTAGGAAAACTGGAAAATACAGCACAGAGCCCTTAAAGGCTGAGCATGGTCACAGAAATATAGGCTGCATGTGCATTGGAAGCTCTGCTTCTCAGCAGGAAGTGAGCCTATCCCATTTATCTTCATTCCTCCTTCCACCAGACTTCACAGAGCAACCAAGGGAATTCCTTTGAACCTCTGAAACTCCTCTGGGATTCACTGGAATCTATTCTTAGAGTTTAGAGGAACAAGGGAACATGTAAAAAATGTGAGCAGAACAGAGGAGGCGGCAGGGAAATCAATATACAGCTTCTAAGAGGAGAGGTGTGATATACGCAGTAGCAGGTGCTTTGTTAATGCTGACAAAGACAAATGGCCAGCTATCACAAGCTAACATGAATTAGAAAGCTACACTAAGGAATAGAGATATATCCTTGGTGTTTAATTTTTACTGTTTGTGGTTTGAGTTTGGGTGAGCGACAACAACCAGGAGTATGTGTAACTAGCAGCTACTTTATCAGGGTAGCTGTCACACATGTCCTCTGTGGCTCACACAGCTGCAACATCTGCACAGATGTCAGCTGTTTGCACATAAGGCAGCAGGGGAGTGAAAATGGGGATTTATTACTTTAAAAACGGAACTCTTTTGGCTGCTCTTAACAACTTCAAATGCTCCTATAGCTCTACACAAATAGAGGCCTTACAGTCGTGTTCGTACACAAACATACCATTTAACCTCTGTTAAGATTTGAAACCACACTGAGCAAATGACCCCCTGTATCCTCAGAGCTCTCTGTGACTCTCGCTCCACCTACTACACCTTTGGGAACTGATCTAAGGCACATTACCATTCATCATAATGCTGCAGTACATTTAAGTGCCCAATTTTGGAACCAATGTTCAGATAAGGAGATGAGGTGAAAACACACTAGCCAGTGTCTGCTACTTTGCTAGTGTATTTCCACCTTTTAAAAGATGTTCCAAAACAAAAATACAGGGGAAAGGGCTTTTGACAGAAAAACATTTTTTTGGAGGAAGACATTCAAGAGGCAGAAATAATGCTGGCTCAGTTTGGCAGACACAGATAGGCAGATTATGGCAGGTTTATGTGTTTATAATAAGATAATTGAGCTGAAAAGCTGCAGAGATCTGTTTTCTTACTAAAATAACAATCATTAAATCTCACTAACAGTGTAAATTACTGTGCTAACGTGAATGGTTTTGCACAATTCAAGTATCTCAGTAGCGGGACAAGGGAAAGGTTTTTGTTTTTAATAATGTAAATTACATCCTCCCTGTGATGCCAAGCCTCTAATAAAGCAAACAACTTTGATTTGTGTTTTCTACTTTGTTTTATAATGAATTTTAGAATAACTTGATTCCAGTGGTGGTTCTCCTGCCTCACTCACGTAGTGACAACAACTCAGCTTCTAGCTGAGTTGTTGTCACATTGACTGTAGCTTTGCACAGTTACTCTAGTGTAGCTGGTGCATTTTCTAAATGACCTATGAATGTGAACTAGTTCAGATACTGGCTGTTGGGGAGTTGAACAGCTCAAGAGCCATGTTTTTTTTTTTTTTTTCTCTCAGGTTGATGGAAACCCAGGCAGGAGGGAGAATATCACTGTTCAAACACCACTCTACAGCTGAATAAATGTCAATGTGGAAATGGGTAGCTTCAACGTGTTAACTCTCTTTCTTGGCTTCTTCTCAGCTTTACTTTTCTTTTCTTTTTTTTTATTCGAGTTTTAACATTTGGTAGATTGAATGTTTTAATGTTGACCTTTCTCATCAGCTGTGTAAGCTTGACTGAGAGTTTGGTGAGCTCAGACTTCTCTTTAACAAGATGTCATGTTATCTTTACCACTCTCAAGCTAAAATCAGTGTCTGTCCTCAAAATGAGTACTCTCTCTGTTCATACGCGTAGACTGAGGGTGTCTCTGTAAACATAAACTCCACTGATTCAGGAAATGATTGTGAAGCCCTGAGTGTGCCACTTAAACTAAACATCTCCATATTTTATGCTTTACATTCCTGCTTAATGAATATTAAAATATATATCACAAAATATATTTGAAAAGCATCCAACATTGTTTCCCTGTCTTACTGAAAATTGATAGATGTGTACCTGTGGTAAATGTGCTGAGAGGGGAGTTAAGTATTTTGTCTCTGTCCAGCCACATTTCAGTTTTATATACGTTTTTTCGAGCTCTGGGAGGGAAAACAAGGAATTAATTTTTCACCTAGCATCCAAATAAGGTGACATTTGTCTACACATTCAATTCAGAATGTCCACCAAAAAGGATGCAGGTCAGGATACACCCTCAGTATGGTTGTACAGTGTACAGACATTATCATTATGAAACCCTCATATCTAAAGTGATTCACTTATAAAGTTGGAGAGTAGGTTACAGTGGTGCAAATACAGCGGCCAGTAGAATAATCCCTGAAAATATTGTTTTTAATAATAGTGTTTTTCTCCTCACTTAAAAAAAAATTATATCACAAATTAAACTGCAGATGTGAGCTTAAAGGAATAAAAAATGTTTTCTGCAGAAAATATTAAAAGGGTTGTAAGCGTATTTAGAGAGACTGATACTGAAGCCTCCAGAGGGCTGGGCATGGAGGAGTTTAATGTAGCAATGCAGCAGTTTCACAGTTCTGTGAATAAAGAAGATGTCAAATACCTCGATGTGCAGACTGACGTCAGCAGTGACAAACTGTGAACACTGGTGAGCTGCTGAACTTCTTGAAAAGAAAGACAGCATCAGAACATTACCTGTATTGTTGGTATAAAAACTGAATTGTGAAAATGAACCACCCTCTATCTTTTAACTAATTAAACTTGAGTGCTACTATAAAACAATAATTAGTCTGTCATCCTGTCTTCTTCTCATGGACACCAGGGAACCTGATCATTAGGTTCTGAGGTTGGACAAACCAGGACTTAACAGAAAGCTCAGTACTCTTCATTAGCACAGGCAGCATCTTCAACTTTCTTCTGACAACTTTAACAACTCACACAATTGATAACTCCTCCCTTGCATGACAGGAAAATGCATGTTACTGGTGATACATGCTGTACTTCTCACAACTCAAACTAAAATGTCTATCTTCATTCATCACAGGGAAATGTTATACTGTAATTGCACCTGTTCCCTGAGCTGTTTGCTGTCCATCACACTTTCATAGTAAAGGACATGCAAGTGAATGTCATCAAAGGCACAAAATCAGTTTTCAATTGGTGGTAGCAAATGCTATCTCATGTTTATCTATGACAATATATATCCAAATGCAAAGAAGGAGACAATGAAATCTCTATGCAGATATATCCAACTCTATGTTTCAGCCCTGTTTAAAACAAACCCTCTGAAGACCTTCCATGTGTCCAGTGACATGTGCAGACAGATTCTGATGCATGTCTGTAGCTTCACTCATATGCTATCCGTGGCAGTTAACTCAAGACTATAGCCCTCACTGTCCTTTCCAAATCACCTAGTCAAGTCAAGAAACAGCTGATAGGCGAATTGATCCAGCGCGTCGTGAAGCCTACCTGCGCGGAGGAATACTAAGTGAGTTGGTTAGTTCCAGATAAACCAACTTTTTTCCGACCAGCTGATGCTGATGATTTTTTTCTTTATATCATACAACTGTTTGAACTGATGTATTGTTTTGAGACGGGACTTCTTGTAGGCGGCGAAAATATGCTGATTAAATGTCCCCCATTGACAACCATTTACTGCCCGTGTCTTGGTGCAGCATGATGCGATGTGCTATTTTTCAGTGGGGGGAAGTAGAGAGTTTTCTACTGCAGATATTATACTTGGTGGCCATTTGTACCTCATACAACCCCACTTAAAAAAAACTGAACTATCCCTTTAATGGTGGAGCAGAACTTGTCATTCTTCTTGTGATGGCAAAAAGAGCAGGATGTTTGTGTCAGGAAGAAACTCCAAGATCATATTTAACCCAGGTATGAGATAAGCTTTTTGGAACATGATTATTTAGATGACATTTCCCCATGGACGTGCATGAAGACACACTGGTTACCACCTCCAGTAATGGAGATATCATTATCTGGGCTGCCAGGTTCTGTACTGGAATTAAGCCAGTAGCAGAAAGCAGATAAACATGCTGGAGGCTAGACTGAGAGTGGCTGTTCAGAGGAGGCCAGCAAGTGTCAGAGACACTGAGAAAAGTCAAATCTACAACTCTGACTTAGAAACATGCTGGTGTGAATATCAGTCCTGTTATGTAGACCAGGGTGACATTTGTTGCTACATCTATACCTGGTATGTTTTTAGGATGAGAAATCTGTTAGGAAAGTTCAGAGCTGTGAATGACGAAGGTGCAGTCACTGACACCATGTCAGTTGATGTGAATCAACAGATACAACTAATGGTGGACAGTATCAGAGGGGTTGTCTGTGGGACAGTCAGGACTTTAGGCTTAAAAACAGGTGGACAATAAGCCATTTGAGGAAACAAATAGGAGCTGTGTCACTGTGTCCACCTCCACTGTTGGTTTCCTGGCAAGCTCATCTTACAGGGGTGGTGAGTGTTGTGTGTGATCCCACTCGTAAAAACTTAATCACTGCAGGCTTGAATAGCCATGTCCAACTATGGACAAACACGAGGTGCTGCACAGGCCAGGAAAGACCAACTCTGCCCTGTAGACCACACATATGACAGATAAAAAAAACATTTAAATGTCATTCTCGGGGCATCGGGTTGCTCAGTGGGTAGAGCAGGCGCCCCATATACAGAGGCTATAGTCCTTGCTGCAGCCGGCCCAGGATCAAATCTCGCATCGGGCGGCCCTTTGCTGCATGTCATTCCCCCTCTCTCTGGCTCCCCATTTCCTGTCTCTCTCAACTGTACTATCAAATAAAGACAAAAAGCCCAAAAAATATACTTTAAATGTCATTCTCATCATCACTGTCCACATCACCAATACCTGACTGTACACACATATACAAAGGAATTACAAAGGCATCCTCAACACCCAAGATTACAGCGGTCCTAACTGATGGCTGTGTATTACTGCAAATATTCAAAATTGTCAAAGATGTGAGACGCAGGACCTTTTAAAGAAATAATGCAATAGGGACTCATAGGAGTCTGAACACACAAAAAGGCATGTATTCTTACCACCCATCTCTGAAAAGGTTCACCTGACATAGCCAAACTTTAAGACACTCGTCTCTGACCATGGTCTTCATCAAATCTCTTCTTGAACAGCATGTCTATACTTACAATGGTGTAAAAATCGACAAGGAGGTAGTGTCCTCACACCATGTTTATCAGAAGAGAGTGCACATGGACAACACCACAAACCAACCTCCCTCCATCTTAAAATGAATGTTCTAATGAGTAGAAATACCTGGAGTATTTGTCCCTTCAGAGTCAGGAAAAGTGGCAAAACCAAACTGCAAGTTGGTCTAAAAGAGACAGCTCAGTTAGTAGCAGGAGGGCATTTTGCTTTCAGCAGCAGAGTCAAGAAGAAAAGGTTTTACTCTCAACAGGAAAAAAACAGTATGTCTGTAGCTCTAACCACTAACTATCAAGGGATGAGGACTAACAGTGCTATATAATAATATATTACAGTGCATATGCACTCCCATGTGCATTAGAGGTGTAGATTTTCAATTGATTCAATGTTTGAATGAATTATTTAAAAAGAAGCCACACGGTTACAGTAGTTACACCGCTTTGCCTCTAAGTGTCACTAATTGACTAAAACCATTAGAAATGTGCGTAGGCTACATGAGACATGAGGCTAATGTGCAGAAACACCAATTCTCATGTTGATTTCACTCTTGATACTTCTGACGTTGCATAGAGCGTATGCAACAGTTGCACATGAGGCTCCTACTGATCACAACACTAACACACACAACAGCTGGGATGACACTGACAACCTTCTATAAATATCTCAGGTGGTAGCAGGTTCCAGCCTGAATACATGGGTTAGGTTGACTGGTGATGCTAAATTGTTTGTGTGGGATTATTCCAGGTGCTTTGCATTACCCCACAGTACTTAAATAATTAAAATATAAATTGTAAAAGAATATATATCTCACTGTAACTTAGTTGGCCAGCACTTTTGCACCACTGCACTGATGTTTTTCCAAATCATTTTAAACATGAAATTGACTATAATTACAATTAATGTTTGTACATAGTACAAATGTAATCAGGGTATATGATGCACACACACACGCACACACAAAGGAAGCATATAAATATATATATCAAGTGTTTAAGTATATAAGATAGGTCTAGTGAGACGGAATGATTTATCATAAATACTTTTCGAAGGTTAATGGCTCTGCAGCCACTTATTAGTGACAAACTGAGTGCATTGCAATCATTTCTGTGGCTTATGAGGTGTTTTAAAAAGCTTTTAATGAGGGGGTACAGTCTGGACAGCAGTCTCAGACACACATACACATATGCAGAAGGTCTGTGATGAAACTGATTTCACAGATCCTCTGAGTCACCCTCACAACAAAATCACTTCAATCCAGGCAGCGCTGTATGCAGCGATTTGGTTTTAGGATCTGGATTTGTTTTCTGATGTTTATGTACATCCCAGGCCATGACAAATGTTTCGACTTTTTTTTTGTTTGTTTTTTTGGCATTGTTAGAAAATATTCTAATAATAATAGTAATTTGGGTTTCAGTGCCAAATGCAAACTTATTTTGAGTTAGATCGTCATGAGATCATTCAGTTGAAGTGGTGGCATTTAGTTGTTTATCTGTTGAGTAAACTATTGTCTCCTGAGCAGCACATAACAGAGAAAAACACTGACTGTATGGATTTGTTCCACATGTGCATATAGATTATTGATAAATTTATGTCATTTCCATCATGATTTTAATGGGGCCCAGACTTGAGGAGTCTTTTGAATCATGCCAACATTATATCTTTCCCATCGTATGAACATTTTGTTTTCATTTTACATTTATTCACAGAGCTTGATAACTGAAGTGGAGAGCCAGATGCTGTTCTAGTCCCTCTCTTTCCTCTTCTCCTACCTGCTGCTGGCTAGTCTCCTTTTCCCTCTGCACTTGAGGTTTAAATCAGCCAATGAGGTTCCTTTTTTCAGCCTCCAAGAAATGAAAAAAGGGAAGGGAGAGTGTACAGTGTGTATAAATCATGGTTCTGTTCTTCTCAGTATAATTTTGCTCATGCACTGTAAAAATGTAGTTTTAACGAAAAGATTAACCCATTTTCAAAATTTATTCTGATAATGTTCGGTTGCCTGGAAAACCATTGTATTCACTTGCATCGACTTAACTCATCAAGAGTGTGTAACAATGTGCGCTCTATAAAAACACGCCACAACACCCAGTGACCTTCTTGCTGGAAGCTGGAGGAACTTCTTTAGTGGTGTATGGAGAAAGGTGTGTAGGAGGAGAGTGACAAGAGGTTGGTCAGACCATGCTGTGAATTGTGACTCCATTTCCCAGGGAGCTTTGTAACAACTCAAAAAGCCACTAGCCACTTTGCCAATGGCATGGAGAGGGCTGAGACGATTTGGCCAGAGGTCACAGGAGCTGATTGGCTGGTTTGTGGAATCATGGTGAATGCAGGGGTGCAGGTGTTTGTTGATCGGATGACTCTGGTGCACAGGAGGATTGTGGGTAGATGGATATGTCAGAGAGCTGAGCCCCACCCCTTCTTGATTGTGATGCCTGTCATAGGGAAAACGGTGATGTGTGAAAGTGGATCAAACCCTGATGTCTTTCATTCTTGACATGAAACAATAAAACATGATAACCTGACTAAATCAAGCCCTCCTAGAAAACCTCAGAGTACCTGCATGGAAGCACATTACCAGGTGCTATGTAGGGACGACTTTTACTGCTGTAACTTACCTTTTAACAGTGTAGCTACCGTATTATCCAAAGCTTTCAAAGTACCTTTCTTGGTACGAATTTAACAAACAAATGTGTGAGGGCTTACCCCTGAAGACTAAAGATGTTAATTTGCTTCAATGGTTTATTTTACCCATAACCATGTACAAATAAACAAAACCTTTACAGCTTTGTATGGTCACACATTTAGCATTCATTGGTCCATAAGCACTCCTCACGGCGACATGAAAACACTGTTATGAGACGCCGACATTGATTCCTAGCATCGGCATCTCAACGTTGCACTGACGTCACAAATGTACCATCCATTCTAACAGTTTCATTGCAAATCAAAATAGTCACATGCAATGATTGAAAAAAATTACATTACCTCATGTCACATAGAAAGTAAGCGAAAAGATCCATCATAGAAATAAGTACTCTTCAGAGATTTGTCTGTCTCTCTTTTTTTTTTTTCTTTTTAAGTCCTAGACATTCTTTCAACAGCGTTGTTGGTCTCATTTGGGTTGTAAACATTAGTTACAGTGCCTAGCTTCATTCACCTGGCTGGCTGTGTAGCGTCTCTCAAGAGAATTGGTCAATCAATACTATCAATCAACTGATCGAGAGGAATTGGTCAGCAGTCAATCAATTGTTCGAGGAATTTATCATGGAAGGACATGATCGTCTTTGGGCTCAGTTAGGGGCAACAGGACACCAGTGAGAGACCGGAGAACAGACTGAACAGTAGATCTATATAAGACACCCTGAGAATCACAACTACGTCTCTTTCATCTGTCATCACTTCCTCCTATCCTCGCTCTTCCTCTATCTCTCCTTCTATGGAACGATCATAGTCAGGTGGGCTTGGCCTCGGCGATTGAGGAAGATGGTTGGTTGGTAGGTTGGTTTGTTGTGGCGGAAGCCGGTTGCCGTGCAACTGGCTCCTCAGTGGTTGGCATGGAGACAGGTTAAAGGTGGATTCTGACCTGGTAAGGTAGTATGCAGCACGTACAGTAGTATGAACAGTAGAATGTAATATGCAGCTCTGGGGAAAAATACCTGAATTCGAAATGGTTTCAAATGATGCGGGGAAAATAAATGGAACAAGTGCACCTGGTGCAGATTAAAGGGTCAGTTCATCCAAATTACAAAATATGTAACAACTTAACTTGTGGTATCTAGTTATGCAGATCTGATTTCTATCACTATCCCTCCAAACTGGGGTCTTGTTTATAGTGCACAAAGCTTTCACTGGAGCTACTTTATGCAGGAAAAATAGTCCCAATAAAAACTGTTTGCCCAGAGCAACGGGACTGCAGAAACCTGGACACACAAACACTTTCATTACTACTCTGTTAGGGTGAACTGACCCTTCAAATCAAACAACTTGAGGTATACTTGTTTTTCTTTTATTTCTTTTTTTTTTAGAACAACTTAAGGAGCGCTTTGTTTCTTTTGTAAAAATTGAATTATCTCAAAGGTAAAAAGCACGGTATAGTGATAAAACAAAACCAAGCGCACCTCAAGTCTGAACACTTGAACATTCAAGATGAGCATTTAACCCCAGATCTGTCAGCATGTAACAGTAGATTGTGACAGTAGTATGTTATCAATGGAGAACATCACATGGGGCTGACGTGGTGTGCAGCAAAGGATGGCGCAGGGGAAGGCGGTAGTGGTGGACAGTGATTGGTTGATTTGGTTGGTCAGGTGACTGAAGGGGTTATGAACAATCGAGTTGAGTCAGATCACATGATGAGGGTTTGCAGCTATAACGTCAGGAGGTTCCATCAGGAGATATGGAAGCCTGACAGGTTTTAGCTTTTGGTGGACACTGGACAGAACACCCACCCCGAACCCCACCCTCACAGAGCCAACAAACGCACACACGCACTCAAACGCACACAAACACACACACACACACACACACACACACACACAAACACACACTCGTTCCCACCCCCAGACTTGCGATGTGTTACTGTGATGATGCAGAGTGTGGTGGAAGGTGAAGAATAAGACAACGGAAGACAGGTGATGCTAAAATGAACATTTATAATGACTGCTGTTGCTGTCGCAAA
>OMNW01033017.1:0-16962 GCA_900303245.1 Selene dorsalis
GAAAATTATGAGGAAATATCGTCGTCAACGAACCTTTATCACATGACGAAAACCAGACGAGACGAAACGTAAATGGTGGTCTCGTGACGATAACTATAATTAACGGTTAAAACGTTTTTGAGGTTGAAATGAGGAGACATTTTAGCAGAGTTTTTCTTTAGTAAACCACATTTAGTCTCGTTTTTATTCGTCAACAATATTGCATTATATATTTAATTAATTATAGTTATCGTCACAAGACCAACATTTACGTTTCATCTGGTCTCGTTTTCGTCATGTGATAAAGGTTCGTTGACGACGATATTTCCTCATAATTTTCGTTGACGAAAGCAACACTAACTCTGGCCCAGGAGTTATTTTTGGGCGTTTTGCTGGAAGATGCTGGAAAACTGTCACGTTCCATCTTCTTGTTTTGTTTTGCGATGGACAGACGTTGTTCCCAGCATCTGATCTGACTGTGTCCCCGCGGTAACCAGGGTGCACGCTGGTACAGACGGAGACCTCACGAGTGTCCGTCCACTTTACAAAAAAAAAGTCCCCGTCCCTGATCCACCGTATGGAGCCTGTTGGGGATGTTTTTTGTGCAGAGCATGTTCCTGGGTGGACGCCCACTCTGCTCCCCCATGTGCGTTAACTCCCTGCTCCCTCAGGTGTTGGAGGAGGACAGACTTTATAACCTGAACCCAGATAGTCTTAACAACATCATGCAGCGATTCCTCAGCAGGTCTGAAGTGTGTCGGACTCGTCTGTGCCCCCCCTTTTCTCATCATCCGCTGCATCTGCATCTGCATCTGCATCTGAACCCGGTCTCTGGACATTACAGTGGCAGGAACAGCAACATGGGAAATTGTGTTTTTCCCAGGTACCTTTTTTTTTTTTTTTAGTTCTTCTGGTGTGACTTCTCTCCAGGCGAATCTTTGGCCCTTCTCCTTATTCTTTGCTGCGTTTTCATTGCGTTTGTGTTTTGTGCACACGAGAGACGCAGGACCTTGTCATGAAAAAAAAGCTTGAGAAGATTTCACCTGGTGACTGTGCAGCGTTGAGACGAGGTTGAACTGAACACCAGGTTTTCTTTTAGGTCTGAACCTTGGAGGTTTGAGGGAGAGCATCATCCCGGCTCCGCCTCTGTTTTCTAAGCTCAGGCACAAGACTTCGATGGCCCTGCTCCACAAGACATCCTGAGAATAAAAAGATCAGATCAGAATAAAAAAAAGCAATGAATATGACACCAGTCTAGAATCACAATAAAAGATAGAGTACTTCAGTAAAATAAATAAATATAGTAATAAGGTAATATTCCACATGACATTGTTTGATAATATTAATTTGAAGCGGCCACTAAGAAGTGGTCTTATATTTGATATTGAATGAGAATATTGAAATGATGTGGTTAGATTTAGTGAAGCAGACGACAGAGAAACAGAAGCACTCTCCTTCCTCCCTCGACCTTCGACCTTTCCCGGGTGTTGCTATGATGCCGCGTGCCTGCGGTTACCGTAATGACACGTGTATCACTGAGAAGCACAAAGTGGCTGCTTTCAGGAACTGTTGGACCTGTTTCGATTGCACAAAACGGTTCAAGTTGGTTAAATATTTAAAGGTTTATACCATTGGAGCTTTAATACAAACCTCTAACCTTTATATAGTGTGTGGAGCGTTAAATATTTAACTGATAGACGGTGTTGTTGGGAGTAAATCTAGACATCACCTCTGAGTGTGCAGCTCCTGATCTAAACAAAGGTGAAGTGCATCCTGTAGCAGACTCAAATATTTTAGATGTTTCCAAAGTGTGTGTGATTGCACATTAACACCGTTGGTTTAAGTAGAAGAGAAGTAATGGTGTGTGTGAGTGTGTGTGTGTGTGTGTGTTGGGGGCTGCTGTCATGAACACAGATTGATGCGTGTCGCTGCGTCCATGCATGCAAAGTCACTGTTTGCACACAAACATGTAGGTGCATGTCGGACAGAGGTCTGCGGTGTCACATGAATAATTCAAGCGGAGACTGATCAGGTTACAACAGGAAGTAGGACGGGAACATTCACACACAACAGAAGCAGCCATTTACTACTGTACCCCCCCCTCCCATGCGGTCATTTGACTTTCTGTGCATTACGGCTATTGATTGACATAAAAGCCGGACAAATTCAGCTAAACCGTAATTAGCCGGAGACCGTGACCCAACACGAGATGAGGAGGAGAGAGAGAGGCGTTCAAAAAAGGAGCTGAGCTACAGATTAGGAGCCGGGGAGGAGGAGGAGGAGGAGGAGGAGGAGGAGGAGGTGGTGGGTGGTAGTGATGATGGTGGTGGTGGTGTTAGTGGGGGCTGCGTACTCTTATGTAACATAACATCTAGATGAAATATGGATTTTGCTACAGCGAGGACAGAAGGCCTCCTTGAATGGTCCTGCTGTGAAGCCCGTCAATCAAATCAACACTGGGGGATGTGAAATGTACTCACATTAACACTCAGTAACAAGTGATGAAAACACAATCAAACATTATTAAAGTGATTATTTGGCAGTACTCTGAGATAACAAAGGCCTGTTTCTTGCCAGTACTGTACTGTACTGTTAAGCCTCACATAGAGAATCTCAATCATGACATGTGAATTTAACTTAATGTCAAATGACCAGATTCTTGGAAAGTGTAAAACCCATAATTACTAACGATTATTTTGTTATGGAGTAGATTTATTTCGAAAGCTGCTGATGTGGATTCTGTGGAAGCCCATTTTACCCTTTATTATCTTATTTTGATTGTGTGTGTTCACTTTTTTTGTATGATGTTTTTTATTTATTCAAATGATATACACTGATTAACTGGCCTGAACAATGTATATATATATATATGTGTGTGTGTGTGTGTGTGTGTGTGTGTGTGAATCTAGATGGGATGTTGGTGAAAATGTGATTTATGCAAATTGGAGTATTATAAAGTGTGTTCTTGTGTTTTACCCTCTGAGTAATGAGTCTGTGTGTGTGTGTGTGTGTCTACTACAGAGAACTGATGAAGAGGCAGTGGTGGACCGCGGGGGCACGCGCTCTATGCTCAACACCAACTTTGAGAAGGAAGAGCTAGAAGGTAAAACTTACAGTCACCGCCACTCTCCAAGAAGCCCGAATCCATCCTACACATCCCATCATGCAGCTCATCGGCAGTTTGCGTTTGATATCAGAAAACATGTCTGTCGGACGGATAAATGGATGTTAGGTTTTGATGTGAGCTCTGCAGCATCAGAGAGCAGAGGCTTCATCCTGTGCACATGTGTTTTCAACAGCGTTTCATCCATTGTAAAGGAGACAGATGATGATTCCTGTATAACAGACTCCTGAATAGACGAGGAGGCAAAAACAAAAACAGGAAGTGGCCTGAGCTAAACCCGAATCCTCTTCATACCTAGAATTCAAAAGCTTTAAAGATTTGGTATTATAATCTACGTTGTATTTGCTAATCCAAAAAGAAAAAAGAAAATCACATCCAGCGTCAATCAGCAGTATCAACAATCAAAATATCAATAAAACTAGACAGATACTGGTAAAAACCAAAATCAAAACATATTCTTCTAAATGCTGTTTTCATTACAAAATCAGTTTCTTTTTGACAGCTAATAAATTAACCTCTGTATAACCTCTGGAGACAATGATTTCAGGCTCATACCCAGCTATAAGGTTGGGCAAAAAGACGCCACCTTCGCTTAAAAGGCATCTTGGGAAATGTAGGATCTTAAGTCTTTTTTTTAGTTAATAAGCAAAGAATGGGAGTGAGGAGAAAAGTTAAAGGACCATCGAGAAAAAATGGAGAAACCAGAAAACGTTAGAATGGTTCCCCTGTCAGCATCCGCTGTACTTTTGTTGCCAGGTGACGCTCACCACGGCAGCCAGCAGAGATGTCATTCTTTGATTGTGACACTCTACCGGTGAGATGGTGCTTTCATCTCAAGCACTCTCATATTTGGATGACTGAGGCTGTAATGACTTGCTCTGTGTCTGGTGCCGTGGTAACGCTGAATCTGCGCCATACAGGAGGAGGAGGAGAAGATCCTCCTCCTCATCCTCATCCATCATCCATCCAGCTGGTCATAATCTATAACTTTCCTGTTATTGTCTCTTATGACCAGGACCTAGAGCTTCGTTGTTGTCCAAAAGCTTTTAAAAACACACCAGTGACCCACAGTGACATGTTCCAGCCAAGCACAGTGATACATTTAGACTTAGTCCAACATTCACCATGTTGCTGCCAGAAATACTCACAGGAGAATGACATGTGGATTGATTTGCCACTGGGGGCCATGAATAGCCCCCAGCAGATGCACTGTTTCATCCCGTTTAACTGATGCTTGTTAAAAACTACAACAACCATCTGTTTAAGGACTTAGAAAAGGGACAAATATGGAGTATGTGATCTGTTTCCTTGGATAAGAGCCATAAGTAAAGTATAAAGTGAATAAGTATTGAGATTTACATAAGAAAATAATAATACATAATCTGAACCACATTTTTTTTATTTTATATATTCTATTTTGTTGATATGTAATATATTGTTTATTTAATCATAGTTATTTATTATATGCTAGGAGATAAAACAGTATTTAATATTACAGAAAAACAGCCCAAGCCTATGAAGAGATATTGAGAGACTGAGCAAATTTATTTATTTCTATTTAAAGGGATAGTTCAACATTTTGGCAAATTCACCTATTGCCATAATCCCTATAGTCATATGAGTAGGTACATTACCTTTAATTATCGGTGCATGTTGTGATGAGATCCACGGGGCAGTGGAGTTTCTAAAGTTGTATTCTTTAGAAGTGAAACCTAGAATATAAGACATAGAGATATATAATATAGAATATATAAGAATATAAAATGTAAAATGAACATGACATCAGTGTAAATCATATAAGCCAGTGAATGTAGATATGAGAGCTCGTTCTGCACAGCCTCTGCAGCCCGCAGGCATTTAGCACTGACGTTTCTAAATGGCCATGTAAAGACGGACATACATGAATACACACGCGAATACTCAGGGACATGGACCACGATAACCGTCACACACCGCTGCGTGAATTCAAGCCCGGGCCGAGAAAAAAGACAAGACATCCCATCAAGACATCAGCAGTAGTGGAGGCCTGCAGGAGGAGAGCTATTTCTGTAGACGAGTCTTGACTCATGAACTTTAAATCTCCACTCCACAGCTCCGTCCTCATGTTTTGCTCTGCTACCTTATTGCTCCTGTCTGCTTTTTTATTATGTCTGCTTTTTCCTCCCTGCTCAGCATCCATCATTTACACAACGCTAACAGTGATTTGCTTTGGTTTAACGCTGCTAATACTAAACAGATCCACTCCCGCGCTGCTAATACATGCTGACATAGAGGCAGTTTCCTCACTTCACCTTTCGTCATCGCTCTCGTAGGTGATTCATGTTCTGTCTGCGCAATGCCGAGATCTGATTAGCGCGCTGCGATGTGATTAGTCATGTCTCCAAGCAAGTGAAAACAATTGAAGGATGTTTCTCCCCTCGGACCAAAGGGATTTGTCATTGTGAATCTATAATGAATATAATTTATGAAGGCAGAAGGAGTTCAATGCTGTTTTTTGAAAATATGGATGTTAACATTGCTTAAGAGGCAAAAAAGAGATTCTCTCAGTCAGACAGTAAGACGACACCGTCACACTCCTGTTACAAATCAGCCTGAAACCTGAGGAGGACAAAAAATGTAGAATAAACTATATGAACGGCAACGATCCCTTTAAAAAGTTTCACTTTCACCGCTGCCAGAACAGGAAGCATCAAGCCTGCATTACAGACCCTGACCATCCAATGGCCCGGGGTATGGATCTGTCTGGTGTCACATTATGCCGGTCACCGTGGCGCCTGGCACGGCGTGATGGGCAGATGAAGAGAACAGGGTGTCCGGCGGTCTTGTCTGTGTCCGGCCTCTGAGCCCAGGCCCGGGGGGGACGAAGCAGCAGTCAGGCGGCTCGGGAGGAGAGAATCAACTTGGATTCTCTTCACGCTGACCGCACACACACACACGCACGCACAGACCAACACACACGTTAGAGGGCAGTTCTTCTATCCCGTCATAATCCCAGACTCATTATTCGTTGTATTGATTTAAAATGACCCCCCCCCCTGTTTATAAGATTATCAAATCAATTCCAATATCCTCAAAGACAATGATAGTTCCTTATTTAAGCACAGACAGAGGTTGTGGATGGTCGGCAGATTAACTGCTGAGTCATGGTTTTTCTTTTCCAGTCTAACTCACAAACTTGTTGATGGCGGTCCAGTATGTTTCTGGTCTGTGTGTCCATCTGTCCCAGTATCATGAACGCTAGCGTCCTCTAATTTTGCAACAGTCGCTAAACCTGATGAGACTGTGGTCGTCTGAGGTCAAAGGTCATGGTTACTGAGACCTCCTGTTGATGTGGTACCAACTGCTTGATCTCCTCTGCGTTACTCCCAGGTCACCGCACTCTCTACATCGGGGTTCACGTGCCTCTGGGCAGGAGGTCACATCGACGCCATCGTCACCATGGACACAGACACAGGAAAAGGTCCAAGGAGAGAGACTCCTCGGCCGACGACGGACGGGAATCCCCCTCGCACAGTAAGTGTCCAAGGTGGACTCTGGCAGCCATCTTCATTAACTTCCTATTTCTATTGAACGCCTGTATTTTTCCCCCCCCTCCTCTCCTGATCAATACCCCTTCCTCCCCGTGTCCTGTTGGCTGCAGCAGACACACCAGCTCAGAGGGTGCAGTTTCTCCTGGGGACAGAGGACGGAGACGAGGAACACATCCCTCACGCTCTGTTCACCGAGCTGGATGAAATCTGTCTCAGGGAGGGAGAGGACGCCGAATGGAAGGAGACAGCCAGGTTGGTCACATGGGCTGGGTCCTGACAGCTGTGGTGTGTTTCCTCTCTCACACCTGAGACTTTGATTCTGTTTATTATAGCTCCATATCCATCAACTCCTTCATTTAGACGCAATGGAAAATACTCAATGTTTATTTCTTGTTTCCTTACACAGGTGGCTGAAGTTTGAGGAGGATGTAGAGGACGGTGGGGAGCGGTGGAGTAAACCATACGTAGCCACTCTGTCTCTACACAGTCTGTTCGAGCTCCGCAGCTGCATCATGAACGGCACCGTGATGCTGGACATGAGGGCCAGCTCGCTGGAGGAGATCGCAGGTAAACAATCCGAGACTACCGGTTCTTCAAGGCTCCGTTTCCGACATTAATTGCTCCAAATATGGAAAATAACAAAATAATACTGTTGCTGTAAAATGCAGGCAAGTTCTCCACTGACTTTGCATCATCTACACAAGACTGTTGTGTAGATAATCCTGTTGTCCTTTGTAGTATCTTTTTCGTTTCACATGTTTGAAACCTGGTGCCTACATTGCCCACAATGCAACTAGACCACTGACACGTTAGTCTATAGTAAACAGCTTTAAAATACAACTTTATGAACCATCCAGATATCTCACAACACAAATAAACATAGATGTAATGCATGTTAACCCAATACTTTGCAATAAGAGTAAATAATCGAATGAATCTGGATGGTATTTGGTAATTCTACGTCATATAATCAACATTAATTCACAGAATCACCATTTCAATAGGTCAGATCAGCATTACCTATCAACAGAAGACCGTCCAGAAATGTGCTTGACCGACAATCTAAAATTCATTTGACCAGGTTTAGGAAGGAATTAGGGAACTGTGCTTTAGTTTTTGAGGGCAGCAAACCATAACTCGGCTCAGTGCAATTAAATCAGCAGCAGTGGGTTGGTTTTTTTTTGGTTTTTTTTGCTGAAATAATCAGCTTAGCGTGGTTGGCTGCCACACAGGAACACACACTGTTTGAGGAGTAATATGGAAACCCGCATCACATCTGCCCCTTTTTACCCCCGACAGACATGGTTCTGGATCAGCATGAAGTGTCGGGCGCGGTGGGTCAGGACGCCCGCAGGAGGATCCGCGAGGCCCTGCTCAAACAGCACCACCACCAAAACCACAAGAAGCTGGCCAACCGCATCCCCATCGTCCGCTCCTTCGCTGATATAGGCAAGAAGCAGTCTGAGCCTCACTCCATGGACAAGAATGGTGAGCAAATGGTCTGTTTGCACTTCCACTCACTCACACACACACATATCTAGTGCAAATTCTCTGCTTTTTCCACTGAGACCATATCATTGTTGTGTGTAAATATATACTGTGTTGTTTCTGTGTATAATGTTGTAATCCTTTGCATGATTTTTCCAGTGTGTTACTGTTTTCCTGCTGTTTGATATCTCAATTTCTCTGTTTGTTTGTGTCTCTCTATGTTTGTGTGTGTTTGTGTGCGTCTTATGTATTATGCATGTGTGCGTGCGCATGTGTGTGTCTTCCACTTCACCAGTAAACGGCCTCTACTATCAAACCATAAAGTCTCACAAGTGTGTGCCTGAAAAAGCTTCGCCCAAAAAAGCATTTCCCCGCGTGGCATGGCCACAGTGTGCGTGTTGCATGTCGTGTCCGTCTACCTCTCCATCACCTCCGAGCTCCTCCGGGAGCCGTGGCAACATGACCGCAGACATGCCCTCGGGCCAGACTAAGCTCAAACGTCTTAGCGTCCTTCAGGCAGTCGCTCGAGGCTACTGTCCCATCTCACAGGACCACACAGAGCAGGACAATTTCACAGGCAACCAGCGGGCACTGAACACTAAAAATCTAGTAGTAGTAGTTGTATGTAAAGGAAAACATAAAGGGGAGAGTGTCATCATGAGAGGTTACAGATCAGTCAAGAAAGATTTAAAAAAAGGAAACTTCTCCTGCTTCCTTTTTATGCAAAGCTTACAGTCTAAATGTTCTCGCTGCTCTATTTTTGAGACTTCAAAGCAACGCCAAAAAAAAGGAAAGCAGACGGCATTAAGTATGCATCTACTTTCTTATCTTAGAAAAACTCTGGGCAGATTTATATGAGGCCCAACAGGACCTGGTGCAGTGTACCTGCAGTATCTTCATAATGATGCTCTCTGCTTCTTGTTGTTGTCAGCAGTGTGTTTCATGACTAAAAACCAAAGGAGATGTAGAAACCAAGTTCTAAACTCATAACATAACATTGATTAGTAATAGTGAGAAGTATAAGGTAGCTGTAAATTAACTTCATGACAAACACGGCCTCCATTTTGTTGCCTCTGGGATTTAAAGGAATAGTGGACAAATAGATTTATACACATATCACAAATGTCCAACTATTTCTTTAAGTAATAGTATTGCACCCTCACTGGAAAACCACTCCCTTTGTGTCACCTTCAGGTGCAACTTTGTGTGTTCACATCACAAGAGATGACTTAAAACTGATTTTTTAAAAGGAGCAATCTTTGACTTTTTCCAGCAAAGCTAAATCAAACTGAAAAAAACAATTCATGAGTTGTTGTGTGTAAATTTCAAAATAAAGTTAAAGATTGCACCTTGTAGAGTAATGTTTACCTTAAATCACACCTGCACTGATATTATTTTATTAGATAATCTTCAAATGAAACTAACTCACTTATATACTCTGAAAAAAGATACAATACTGTATCTTTTGTCATTAGGTCTAAACCTTCACTAATGAGGGTGCAGCACCTGCAGCAAAAGTTCACTGTTGTATCATGTTTTTCAGAGAACGTAACTCGAGCTTGCGGTCGCTCACTGGAGACCCTTTTGTCTTTGTGTGGGAAATCTGTGTTGTGATTGGCCAAGCCTCTCAGAAGCTGACATGCTGTTGGTTTTTCCCGCTCTGCTCCCGAACAGGCCAAACGGTCTCGCCTCAGTCCCAGCCGGCCAACAACGAGGGCAAGCAGGACGTCAGCCGGGAAAACAGCGCTGTGGACTTCAGCAAGGTGAGCGGCCCCGGGACCCACCGCTGATCCTGCTGTTTATCTACAGACACTGATAACTGTTACTAATATTTAACCAAGATCTGGTTACGTGTGAAATCTTTGGGAAACCGAGGAGTAAAGCTTATTTTCTTTTCTCGTGTGGAGTCAGATCCAGCTTTTATTTTGAAATTTCACTTCGATGATTCACTACAATATTTCAGTCGATCTACCTCTATATCAAACCATATTTTAAGAAAATAAATGTCTCTTTTGTGCTGAGGTTTAGCGTTGTTGTGGTTTCCCTCTGTCTCACAGATCGACCTCCACTTCATGAAGAAGATCCCTCCTGGCGCTGAGGCGTCCAACGTCCTGGTGGGCGAGCTGGAGTTCTTAGACCGCCCCGTGGTGGCCTTTGTCCGCCTGGCCCCCGCCGTGCTTCTGAACGGCCTGGCCGAGGTTCCCATCACCACCAGGTACGACTCTGTCTGTTCTTCCTCTGTGTCTGTGTCATGTATTTGTTTTTGGTTTTGTTTTTTTAACTTAGTTTTTTATGTACATAATCATATTCACCATGTTGTCCTTTATCTTCTCAGTCCACATGTTGTATGTTGGAGGATCGGGCTTCAACCACCTTACTGTGATGCATTTAATTGCTGTAGTAATTGTAGGAGATATGCTTTCCCTTCAATACCTTTGGGTATCACACCCAGTGGACCCAACACCTCTTCCCAGAGTATTTTCAAAATAAGGCATGACCAAAACATGTGGCTCTGGTTGCCAGTGTGTGGTCCAAGTTCCTCTGTTTTCCTGTCTGTTGAACAGGTTCCTCTTCATCCTGCTCGGCCCTCTGGGAAAAGGTCCCCAGTACCATGAAATCGGCCGGTCCATTGCCACTCTGATGACCGACGAGGTGAGATCAAGAACGTTTTTTCACTCGACAAACACAGTATTTGAGTGAATGTAAATATCCCAAGATAGACTGTATTTACTGTTGGTTCAAATGCTCAAACCATCCACCACGTCCAGCTACCGGCTAAAGGGATGGTTTTCACTAGGGACCTGACCTTTGCGGATCAACAGACTATGACATGAAAATGTGACAGGATTTCCCACAGTGCAGCTTTTAGCTAATATTACTGACCATCATCAGAGCCAGATGTTGCCTCTCCCCCTCCCCACCCCTGGCTGCGGTCCTCTGGGATGTTCGAAAATAGAAGTCACATAATCATATATGGAAATGATCGACCCATCCCTCTAAATTTTATTTCCAACAAAACCATTATTTTATTCATGAGAAACAAATGGACTGACATTCATCTGTATGATAATGTCGCGAACATCTTTTATTTCATTAGGTATGGAGGCAGGAATAATCCTCTGTTTGGTAAACCCCCTGTCACGCTGGCGTATGAGGTTTCCATGTGTAAATCCATGAAAATGCACTCAGGGATTCAGCGGCTATAAAAGCAATATCTGCTTGAATCATCATCATCATCTCTCTCGCAGATTTTCCATGATGTCGCGTACAAAGCCAAAGACAGGAACGACCTGGTGGCGGGCATCGACGAGTTTCTGGACCAGGTGACGGTGTTACCCCCTGGGGAGTGGGACCCCTCCATCAGAATAGAGCCTCCCAAAAATGTGCCCTCTCAGGTGAAGCTTTTTTTTTTTGTTTTTTACATCAGCTCAAACACTTAAACCACATCACCTCTCACTCTGCGGCTGTTAGTTTATGTTACTGCTCTTTTATAATGCGCCTGTCAGTCCCCTCTGCTCAGAAATATTTAAACATCTGCGTTCTCCTCTAATCTCAACTGTGTTGTACTCACTCCGCTTTGATGCCGCTCCCCAGGGTTCTGCTCTCAATCCTCTACAAAACATTAGTTATTTTTCCTCCATTAGTTATTTTGGTCGCACTCTGGTAAAGCGATCCGACATCTTGTTTGGGAGAATTAAAAAGAAAGGAGCTTCATATGATTAAAGAAAGTTATGCTTGTCTCAGGTCTTTGCCTTTATTATATTATTAACTCATTCATGAATAAGAGGTTTTTTAACCTCTGGAATTAACATCTGGTTTAAAAGTTAGGATATAAGACCAGAGAAGATTTACAGTGCACATATTTGACTCTTTTTTACTACGAAACTGTGAAACAGTTGACTGACAGCGATATTGACCACACAGGAAAAGCGGAAGATTCCCCCCGTTCCCAACGGCGTGACAGACCTGGGTGAGTCGGAGGAACACGGAGGGCACGGCGGCCCCGAGCTCCAGCGCACTGGCAAGTAAGTGTTGGAGAGACACGGCGTGATTTGCGGCGCGCGGCCTCGAGCTCTCGAAGCTGCTCTTTGTCCCTGTGTCCTCTTGTCGCCACTGAGCTGCCTCCCTCGTCCCCTAACTATAAATTTAGCTGAAGAATAAGACTACCCTGCTGGCCCGTTATCATTCTTCACACTTCAACTCCGCAAAGAGCTTTTGTTTGAGTTGGAATTCGTTATAAGAGAGACCTACCTAAGCACGCATAAAGTCACATTCTTCAATATTGCAACAATGTTGTATTATTTAACAACACTCTGCCAAGTGAGTGAATTCACAAATAATAAAACACACTGCTTCTCGTGCTCCTTTATATCACTTGATCATATCTGTTTTACACCACTTTATCCATCTATCTACGTAAAGATATGATATTACAATGATATCATGTTACTTTATTACTTTAATCTCATGACCTTTTGAGGACCTTTTCATGTTTTCAACTACTTACATAGTCAAAAGAACCTCTTCAATTGCATTAAAGGTGCTACATATAAGTTCTTACCTTTAGCTAAAAATGTCTTTTTTTCAGTGTGCTTGAGTTTCAGCCAGTGTGTTTCCTTATAATACAGCAGGTTATAATATGGCCTCTGAACAGTGCTACAGCTTCAGGGCAGATTGGAGGCTAGAAACAGGGCCAGATTATTATCATTCTAGCTTTGGTAGAATAAAAGACATTAAAGAGGCAAGAGTTAACACTGGTGTTCGCTTCCACCACTGGAAACAGCTGTTGTGAGGAAAGGGAGGAAATTTGATGTTGAACAATCTTTTTCCTTTAGAACCAGGGTTTTCACATTGAGCTGTCTATTTATTGTCACTCTACTTTTTTTTATAGTAATTATAATCAGCAGTGCTAATAACAAGGGAATTTTTGCTCTCAAAATTAGATTTTCAAACATTTCTCATTAACAGATACACTGTATTATTATCAATTACTTTCATTTACAAGAAGAAGGAATTAAAGATAAATACATCTAGATATTTATATCATGTTATCATCAGGCAGAAATCAGCTCATTACTTGTCAGTCCAGTGCAGTGCAGAGTGTGTGTGCTGTGCTGCTGCTGAGCTGCAGTATGCTGCGGTACAGGCTCTCATCCCAGCTAAGATCGCTGGCCCAGTCCCAGCCATCAACCCCCACACACACACACACACACACACACACACACGCCCCCGCCACCTCCGGTACATGGCATCGCTATCGCTCAGACTAAAGCGTAAGATTCCCCACCCACCGTTACCATAGCAACCACCTCCAGCTAGTTCAACCCCGGCCAGGGTTTGCAGCAGAGCAGGAGAGCCTGAGAGAGTCGTACCAAGAGACGCACGAGTAGACATAGATATAAACAACCCAGAAGAGGTCTCAGCCAGGGAACGCTTCACCCCCTTTTCAATATTTTGTGTAACCACACAGTAAATATACGGACAGTAGCTCGTACTCTCAGTTGTCCACCGCTTCGTTCAAACATTTGCTCTGCAGCAGAGAGACGCAAGAGCACACTGCAGGTGATACACTCTGAATCAATGCAGTGGTACACTGATAATACAGGCTATTTCAACAATTCCCAAATAAGCCAGGTCACATTTTCCCCAAAGGTTAGATGTAAAAATCTGATGTCTGGATGGTAAGAGGAAAGTCAGCTCAGCAACGCTATAATGAAACCTGCAGGAATCTTTTGTTCAGTGCTGATGAAGACAGAGCCACTGGTTGCCAGGTCTTTTGATTTTAAGTGTGGATTAAAAAAGAGAAAGAAAGAGAGAATGTGATGTTTCTGATGTTCATTAACTGGCTTTAGTCTCAGTCTTCTTGGACTTTGACTTTAACACCACTTGTACATTGGGTGCAGCTACAGCCAGCAGCCATTCAGCTGGATCAGTTTAATATAATGTACAGACATCATTCTGATCTTCTTGTCCATAAGGAACTTCATGGAAAGTCAAAGGTTAATTACTTATTAGGGGATGGTAGAATATGTGCTAAAGTGTTGAATAAACATCTTCAAGAAGTCCAGTTGCCTTCACCATAAAACCTGTTTCCTCTCCAGGATCTTCGGCGGCCTCGTCTTCGACATCAAGCGGAAGGCTCCCCACTATCTCTCCGACTACACCGACGCCATCAGTCTGCAGTGTCTGGCCTCGTTCCTCTTCCTCTACTGCGCCTGCATGTCGCCTGTCATCACCTTCGGCGGGCTCCTGGGGGAGGCCACGGAGGGCCGAGTGGTAAGAAACCCCAAGTCACAACAGGCCCGAACGGTCTGTCACTTTCACTCCGGTTGTGTCGAGGACGCTGCGTTCATGAGAGGGGGAGTTTGAAACAGTTTGGAAGAGGTGGGATCTTTTTAAGCTACGTACATCCAGGGAAGACGTGACTCAGAACGAAAGAATGACTCTGAATGAAAGAGTGAACGCGTCTTGCTGAGAGGCACCTTGAAACAAGCTGCTGGTGAAACGAAAAACGAACGATTGATGTTGCTCAACGTACCTTCACGCTGGAAAAATGATAACATCAGCTGAACGTGCATTAGTGATTCAGATAAGCCTGATTGTTTCCCTGTTTGTCTCCCAGAGTGCTATAGAGTCCCTGTTCGGAGCGTCCATGACGGGAATAGCCTACTCCCTGTTCGCCGGGCAGCCTCTCACCATCCTGGGCAGCACGGGGCCCGTTCTCGTCTTTGAGAAGATCCTCTTCAAGTTCTGCAAGTGGGTTATTTTCCATCCTGAAAGGTGGATGTGTGTCTTTTCCGCTCGAGTAGAGATGCCTGATCTAATGCTTCACTTCTCTGTGTGTGTGTGTGTGTCTCTCTCAGGGACTACGGCCTCTCCTACCTCTCCCTGAGGGCCTGTATCGGCCTGTGGACAGCCTTCCTGTGTCTGCTGCTGGTGGCCACTGATGCCAGCTCGCTCGTCTGTTACATCACACGCTTCACCGAGGAAGCTTTCGCCGCGCTGATATGTATCATCTTCATCTACGAGGCCCTGGAGAAGCTACTCCACCTGGGAGTGCATTACCCCATCAACAAAAACAACAACCTTCAGAAGCTCACGCAGTACTCGTAAGTGCTCCTCTGAAAGCCCCAGGCTCTTTTTTTTTTTTTTTTTTAAGTGGATTTGTGGCTTTTTTCACAATTTTCAATGTAATCCAGTGATAAATACAGATGCATCATGGGTAAATTGTAAACAGGAACTGCAAATAACCTATTTTAATGCAAATGTGGCAATGTCTCATCATTTAATTGACCCACATGGGATGAAATTCTATAATCTTAATAATCAATTAACCCCTTAGCACCCACTGGCTCATCCAACAACACAGTCAGATATTCTGTAATTCCAGCTTCACTAATGTGACTATTTTCTGTTTTTGATAACCCTAGATATTTTAATGTGTAGGTTTTTTACAATTTTCTAACAATTTATTGATGAATAGACAAAATTACCAGAAAAGCACATAAAAAATAAATACAATGGAAAATTCTGCACGATATGACAGCTTTTCTGAATTGCTAACAACCATATTCTCATTTTTTCTGAACCCATTTATTGAATCAGTCACACTTGTGGTGAAATCATAATCATCTTTCACATCATTAGACACAAAACAGTGCGCTGTGATACACTTGTGATGCATAATGATAACCACAGAACTCAGCTACAGGTTTTTGTTGTTGTTTTTTTTTACAACAGCTTTCAGACATTTTCAAAAGAAAACTCTACACGGTCCATAAAATGCACAAAAAGAAACACTGCATCAAAAATATCACGCTCATGTGGCCGTCTGCATCATGAAACGACAGATGGTGCAGTGGTATAGCGGCGTGTACTTGATGTATAATCCCATGTTTAGCGTGTGTCACCGACCATCATGCATTGCCCCAGACCACAGGCGGCTAAAACTAGCGCCTCCCTCTGCGCTCCTCTATTCTGGTGTGGTGAGCAGCAGGAGATGCTGACATTTAGTTGAGTAAAATGCCAGCGGAGTGAGTCACTTGATGTTGACGGCCGGACCTGTTCACAAGTGCTGTGAAGATGAAATATGAGGCTGCAAATACTTATTATGGTCATTACCGAGCAGCCCGGTCCGTCCACTGTTTTGTCAATTATTGAACCGTTTGTTTGGCTGAGGAAATGTCGAGTAACAGTGTGTTGAACTTCGAAATTCCTGCAGTTAGAAATCCAAAATATGTAATGTAATATCAGGGAGATATTCACAGTCGGAGAACAGATGACTCTGACTTCCTGTGACCTCTGACCTGGACTGTCTCGGTCTCATCACAAGTACATTACAATGCAAAGCTGAAGAAGCTTTTTGGACTGAAAGGAAATCTAGTCGCCTTCAACACTATGTAGTTTTTCGACCTGAAAATAATGTTTCTAAACTCGAAAAACAACAACAACAACAAAAAAAAAAAAACGAGGAAGTGATTGAACAGGAACCGAAATATTGGACCGGTGTTGTAGAATTTTCCAACACCCCACCAGAATCTCACTCCCCAGGTCTGAGTTACATATTCTTTTCATATTCCATATTCTTCTATATGTTCCTCTGTCATCTGTAGGTGTGCCTGTGTGGAGCCCAGGAACCCCAGCAACAAGACGCTGCTCTTCTGGGAGGAGAGGAACATCACCGCTTCGCAGGTCAACTGGACCATGCTGGAGGTCAAGGTAAGGAACGCCGGAGGAAAATATCCGGAAATACTTGACGATAAGTGGCATAGAAACGAGGTTTATCTGGAGCCGAGAGGCTTTTAGATGAGGTTTAGGTTCAAGTAGACTTCTAATGATGGT